>PVIU01013813.1:0-54408 GCA_004026605.1 Ondatra zibethicus | reverse complement strand
TTCAACACACACACACACACACACACACACACACACACACACACACACACACCCACCCTGTGCTCCAGCCAATCACAGATGGGGCAGATGTGGGGTAGGGCCAACACTTAACCCTGGTCGCTCGAACGGCCAGCTCTCTCCTGTCTTCACCACCAGGGTGAGCTCTCGAGCTTTGCCCTAGCAAGTTCACACCTGGCAGCAATGAGTGAGCAGCAGGGCCAGTTCTCAGGGTCGGTTCTTTCACACCTCCACCTTCAGGGCAAGCTCTACTATGTTGTCCAGTCGAGGTGTAGGGGCCACTCTCCTGAGTGCTGCAGCTGATGAGGAATAGGGACAGCTCTCTGGCTCTTATGACCTCAGGCCACATGACAGATAAGTCCATTGAGCCATCTTAACAGACCAAACAACTACAAAATTCTGTTTTATTTTCTTCTTTCCCAATTTGATTGGTGAGATATAAAGGAGTTTTCATTTATTTTACTAATTTAAATTTTTTTTTGAAATTCATTTTCAAAGCCAGATCCTTCACACATTGTGTTATCATTTTTCTATTTTCTTTGAGACATCTTCCTGTGCACAGTCCACAGTGGGCTCAAGCTCTCATCCCCCTGCCTCAGACTTCTCAGTGCTGTGATTCTAGGCAGAAAGCACCATATGGCTTCTATTTTTTTGTTTTGTTTTGTTTTTTGAGACAGGGTTTCTCTGTGGCTTTGCAGCCTGTCCTGGAACTAGCTCTTGTAGACCAGGCTGGTCTTGAACTCACAGACATCCGACTGCCTCTGCCTCCCGAGTGCTGGGATTAAGGCGTGCGCCACCACCACCCGGCTTCTATTTTTTTTTTTGTACACTTATCTATTTTTTTCTTTCTTTTTTCCCCTTGATATTTCTTGAGCTCTACGTTTTTCTCTGCTCCCCTCCCTGCCACTCCCCTCCCTCCTTCAACCCTCCCCCAAGGTCCCCATGCTCCCAATTTGTTCAGGAGATCTTGTCTTTTTATACTTTCTACTTCCCACGTAGATTATATCTATGTAAGTCTCTCTTAGTGTCCATATTGTTGTCTAAATTCTCTGGGATTGTGGTTTGTAAGCTGGTTTTCTTTGCCTTATGTTTAAAAACCACCTATGAGTGAGTACATGTGATAACTGTCTTTCTGTGTCTTGGTTACCTCACTGAAAATAATGCTTTCTAGTTCCATCCATTTTCCTGCAAAATTCAGCCTGTCATTATTTTTTTCTGCTGTGTAGTACTCCATTGTGTAAATGTACCACTTTTTTTTTTTATCCATTCATCGATCGAGGAGCATTTAGGTTGTTTCCAGTTTCTGGCTATGACAAATAAAGCTGCTATGAACATAGTTGAGCACATGTCCTTGTGGCATGATTGAGAATCTTTTGGATATATACCCAAAAGTGGTATTACTGGGTCTTGAGGAAGGTTGTTTCCTAATTTTCTGAGAAATCGCCACACTGGCATCCATAGGAGTTGTACCAGCTTGCATTCCCACCAGCAATGCAAAAGTGTTCCCTTTTCCCCACAGCCTCTCCAGCATAAGTTGTCATCAGTGTTTTTGATCTTGGCCATTCTTACAGGTGTAAGATGGAATCTGAGAGTTGTTTTGATTTGCATTTCTCTGATGACTAAGGATGTTGAACATTTCCTTAAGTGTCTTTCAGCCGTTTTAGATTCCTCTGTTGAGAGTTCTCTGTTTAGGTCTGTGCTCCATTTTTTTTATTGGATTATGTGTTCTTTTGGTGTCCAATTTCTTGAGTTCCTTGTATATTTTGGAGATCAGAGCTTTGTCTGATGTGGGATTAGTGAAGATTTTTTCCCATTCTGTAGGCTGTCATTTTATCTTGTTGACCGTGTCCTTTGCTTTACAGAAGCTTTTCAGTTTCAGGAGGTCCCATTTATTAATTGTTTCTCTCAGTGTCTGTGCTGCTGGGGTTCTCTTTAGGAAGTGGTTCCCTGTGCCAATGCATTCAAGCGTACTTCCCAGTTTCTCTTCTATAAGGTTCAGTGTGGCTGGCTTTATGTTGAGGTCTTTGATCCAGTTGGACTTGAGTTTTGTACATGGTGAATGGTAGGGGTCTTCTTTCATTTGTCTACATGTTGATATCCAGTTATGCCAGCACCACTTGTTGAATATGCTTTCTTTTTTCCATTTGATATTTTTTGCTTCTTTATCAAATATCAGGTGTTTGAAGATGTGTGGATTGCTATCTGGGTCTTCTATTCAGTTCCATTGGTCCTCCTGTCTGTTCTTATGCCAATACCAGGCTGTTTTCAGTACTGTAGCTCTGTAGTATAGTTTGAAGTCAGGGATTGTGATGCCTCCAGATGTTCTTTTGTTGCCCAGGATTGTTTTGGCTATCCTGGGTTTTTTGTTTTTCCAAATGAAGTTGAGTATTGTTCTTTCGAGGTCTCTGAAGAATTTTTTTGGGATTTTGATGGGCATTGCGTTGAATCTGTAGATTGCTTTCGGTAGGATTGCCATTTTTACTATATTAATTCTGCCTACCCAAGAGCATGGGAGGTCTTTCCATTTTCTGGTGTCTTCAGTTTCTTTCTTCAGAGATTTAAAGTTCTTGTCATACAAGTCTTCCACTTGTTTGCTTAGAGTTACTCCGAGATTTATGCCATTGGTGGCTATTGTGAAGGGTGTTGATTCTCTGATTTCTTCCTCAGTCCTTTTATCATCTGTGTACAGGAGGGCTACTGATTTTTTTGAGTTAATCTTGTATCCTGCTACCTTGCTAAATGTGTTTATGAGCTGTAGAAGTTCCTTGGTAGAATTTTTGAGATCACTTATGTAAACTATCATATCATCAGCAAACAGTGAGAGTTTGACTTCTTCTTTTCTAATTTGTATCCCCTTGATCTCTTTTTGGTGTCTTATTGCTCTAGCTAGGACGTCAAGAACTATATTGAATAGGTATGGAGAGAGTGGACAACCTTGTCTTGTTCCTGATTTCAGTGGAATCGCTGGGAGTTTCTCTCCATTTAGTTTGATGTTGGCTGTTGGCTTGCTGTATATTGCCCTAATTATGTTTAGGTATGTTTCTTGTATCCCTGCTTTCTCCAAGACTTTTATCATGAAGGGATGTTGTATTTTGTCAAACGCTTTTTCAGCATCTAATGAGATGATCATGTGGTTTTTATTTTTTAGCTTGTTTATATGATGGATTATGTTGACAGATTTTCGTATGTTGAACCATCCCTGCATCTGTGGGATGAAGCCGACTTGGTCATGGTGAATGATGGTTCTGATGTGTTCTTGGATTCTATTTACTAGTATTTTATTTAGTATTTTTGCATCAATGTTCATGAGTGAGATTGGTCTGTAATTCTCTTTCGTAGTATTGTCTTTCTGTGGTTTGGGTATCAGGGTAATTGTAGCCTCATAAAAAGAGTTTGGCAACGTTCCCTCTGTTTCTATTGTGTGAAATAATTTGAGGAGTATTGGTATTAGTTCCTCTTTGAAAGTCTTGTAGAATTCTGAGCTGAAACCATCTGGTCCTGGGCTTTTTTTGGTTGGGAGACTTTTGATGACTGTTTCTGTTTCTTCAGCAGTTATAGGTCTGTTTAATTTGTTTTTCTGGTCTTGATTTAATTTTGGTAAGTGATATTTATCCAGAAAGTTGTCCATTTCCTTTAAGTTTTCCAATGTTGTGGAGTACAGGTTTTCAAAATATGACCTGATGATCCTCTGTATTTCCTCCATGTCTGTTATGTCCCCCTTTTCATTTCTGATTTTGTTAATTTGTATATTCTCTCTCTGCCTTTTGGTTAGTTTGGATAAAGGTTTGTATATTTTGTTGATTTTCTCAAAGAACCAGCTCTTTGTCTCGTTGATTCTTTTTATTGTTTTGTTTGTTTCTATTTTGTTGATTTCAGCTCTCAATTTCATTATTTCCTGCCGTCTAGTTCTTTTAGGTGAGTTTGCTTCTTTTTGTTCTAAAGTTTTCAAATGTTCTGTTAATTCACTAGTGTGGGATTTTTCCAGCTTCTTTATGTAGGTATTTAGTGCTATGAACTTGCCTCTTAACACTGCTTTCATTGTGTCCCATAAATTTGGATATGTTGTGTGGTCATTTTCATTGAAGTTTAGGAAGTCTTTAATTTCTCTCTTTGTTTCTTCTTTGACCCATTGATGATTCAGATGAACACTGTTTAATTTCCATGTGTTTGTGGGCTTTCTGGAATTAGTATTGCTGTTGACTTCTAGTTTTAAAGCATGGTGATCTGATAAGGTACATTGGGTTATTCCAATTTTTTTGTATTTGTTGAGGTTTGTTTTGTTACCGAGTATGTGGTCAATTTTTGAGAAGGTTCCATGAGGTGCTGAGAAGAAGGTATAATTCTTTTCTGTTTGGATGGAATATTCTATAGATGTCTGTTAAGTCCATTTGAGTCATAACATTTGTTAGTTCTTTTATTTCTCTATTCATTTTTTTGTCTGATTGACCTGTCCATTGGTGAGAGGGGAGTGTTGAAGTCTCCCAGTATCAGTGTGTGGGGTTTAATATATGATTTAAGCTTTTGAAGTGTTTCTTTGACATATGAAGGTGCCTTTGTATTTGGAGCATAGATGTTCAATATTGAAATTTCCTGTTGGTGGATTTTCCGTGACTAATATGAAATGTCCTTCTTTGTCTCTTTTGACTGATTTTAGCTTGAAGTCTATTTTGTTAGATATTAGGATAGCTACACCTCCTTGTGTCTTAGATCCATTTGATTGGTTTATTTTTTTCCCAACCTTTTACTTTGAGATGATGTTTGTCTTTGAGGTTGAGATGCATTTCTTGTATGCAGAAGAAGGATGGGTTCTGTTTTCGTATCCAATCTGTTAGCCTGTGCCTTTTTATGGGTGAGTTGAGTCCATTTACATTTAGGGATATTAATGACCAGTGGTTGCTATCTCCTGTTAATTTGGTTTTCCTCGTTGGTGATGTTATTTTGTGTGTTTTTTTTTCCCCTTCTTCGGGATTTGCTGTAATTTGATCATCAATTGTGTGTGTTTTTGTTGGTGTAGCCATCTTGCTTGGGTTGGAGTTTTCCTTCTAGTATTTTGTGTAGGGCTGGGTTTGTGGTTAGGTATTGGTGGAATCTAGATTTGTCATGGAATATCTTGTTTTGTCCTTCTATGGTGATCGAAAGTTTTGCTGGGCATAGTAGCCTGGGCTGGCATCCGTGGTCTCTCAATGTCTGCATAATATTTGACCATGACCTTCTGGCTTTCATTGTCTCCACTGAAAAGTCAGGTGTAATTCTGATAGGTCTACCTTTATATGTTACTTGTCCTTTTTCCTTTGCAGCTCTTAATATTCTTTCTTTACTCTGTATGTTTAGTGTTTTGATTATTATGTGGCGAGAGGACTTTTTTTTTGGATCTAGTCTATTTGGTGTTCTGTAAGCTTCTTGTATCTTCATAGGCATGTCTTTCTTTAGGTAGGGAATGTTTTCTTCTATGATTTTGTTAAACATATTTTCTGTGCCCTTGAGTTGACTTTCTTCTCCTTCTTCTATACCTATTATTCTAAGATTTGGCCTTTTTATGTTGTCCCATATTTCCTGGATATTTTGGGTTAAGCTTTTGTTAGATTTAATGTCTTCTTTAACTGATGAGTCTATTTCCTCTATTTTATCTTCCACACTTGAGATTCTCTCTTCCATTTCTTGTATTCTGTTGTTCGTACTTGCATTTGTGGTTCCTGTTCTTTTCCTCATGATTTCTGTTTCTATAATTCCTTCGGCTTGTGTTTTCTTTATTTTTTCTATCTCAGTTTTCAAGACCTGAATAGTTTCTGTTATATGTTTGAGTGCTTTTTCTTGGTTTTCTTTAAGTGATTTGGTGATATCTTCCAATTTTTTGTTTTTTCTTCAATTTCTTTAAGGTAATTTCTCAATTCATCTTTAATAATTTCAGATATTCTCTTGTGGTTATTTTTTAGATCATTTTCTTCTGGGTCATCCATATTTGGTTGTTCCAGTCTTACTTTTGTAGGGTCTTTGGGTTTCACTGGTATTGTGTTGTTCTTTGTGGTGTAGCTTGTGATCTTACCTTTTCTACTCATCTTTTACTCTAATAGGTGTGGTTGGTGGTGTCTAAGATTCTGTTGAATAATTTCCTAGGTGCCAGTAGATCAGAAGCTAAGATGGTTTTCCTAATGGTACAGTCAGTGTCGCAGTTCTAGTTACTTCGTTGGTTATTCCTGTTCCTGGAGGTAGCTCAGTGTTCCTGTATTTTGGTTTGATCTCTTGGGAGTTTGCTGTCTTAAGTCTACTTTGGTCTAGGCTGCTGGCTTTTATCTGTTTCTGTAAATCTTGGTCTGGATCTCCTCTTGTAGATGTCCCTGGCTTGGTGTTAGACCTGTTCCGGTGGAGATCGTTGGCTCTGGATCTGGTTGCTGGGTCAATCCTGATCCGCTCGAGTCCCGGGACCGGGTTGACTCCTATCTTCTGCTCCTGGTGGAGCCCGTTCTCTCCTTGTCCTAGGTAACTGGTTCAGTCCCAGTCCGGTTCCAGTGGAGGTCGCGGGCTCTGTGTCGGGTCGTTGGCTCAATCAGTGTCCCAGGACTGGGTTGGCTCCCAGGGCTGGATTTGCTCCTGGCTTCTGCCCCGGGTGGAGCTTGTTTTCTCCGGCTTCTATTTTTAACTTAATTAATTTTGGAGTTGATTAGTCTTTCTACTGGAATCCATATGTTTATTTCAATAATCATTTTATAACTTCTCAAGATTCCAATGTCACCTCATTCATTTTTTCCTGGTTTTTAGTGTAAGAACTTAAGACCTTGTCTTCGAGGTGTAACATGAATCTAGTTTGGATAGCCTCTTTTACTTCAAAGTTAGGAAGGTTTTGTCTAGGCATTTGATGCTTTTTTTTCTCTTTTATTTATTCTATATTCTTTAGAGCTGGGATGGTAGTTTATGGCAGGATGTTTCCAAGCATTCCAGAAGCCCAGAGTTAAGTGCCTAGCATAACACAGAGAAAAACTTGCTGATAGCACAGTAAGCACCTAGTTTCTTTGGTTTTAGCTTTAACTTCTGCCTTATATCACTGTGATTAAAAAATACTCATACTTTCCAGGCTGTGGCGGCACACGCCTTTAATCCCAGCACTCAGGAGACAGAGGCAGGTGGATCTCTGTGAGTTCGAGGCTACAAAGCGAGTTCCAGGAGAGCCAGGACTATTTCACAGAGAAGCCCTGTCTTAAAAACAACAACAACAACAAAATACACACACTGGCATTGGTAGTGCACATCTTTTTATTCCAGCAGCACCTGGAAGCAGAGGCAGGTGGATCTATGTGAGTTTGAGACTAGACTGGTCTACAGAGAGAGTTTCAGAGTTTCCATGAAGAGAAACTATGTCTTGCTAACCAAAAATAAATAAACAAATGATACAATTTTGGGAGGGGGTTGTAAGGGTAGAGAGTGGATAGAAGTGATAGGGAAATGAATGGGATCGAAATGCATGGTGTGAAAGACACAAATACACAAAAAGAAAGCTTTTTAAAAATACACAGTGGTTCTGCTGAGGTTACCGAAGAGGGTCTCCAGTGCTGAGAAGTAGGCTGCCCAGTTGGGCCTAACTCCACCTCTGCTGCTTACTGTCAGACCCTCTGACCTCTACACAAAGTCACTTAAGCATTTTGTGTCTCAGTCTCCCAATTTCAAAGTGGGAAGAATAATAATACACAGAATTTAAAGCACTGGTATTGGGTAAAAGTTGTTCTGGTCAAGCCTGAGGACCCGAGGGTGGAAGAACAAGACCATCTCCTCAGCTTGTTCTCTGATCTTCACACACATGTGGGAACACATGTCCCTACCGACACACAAAGTAAATGTATGCAATAATTTAAAAGCTAAGTGGGCTGATAAGCATTTGTGAAATGCTTAGAACAGGGCACAATACATGGGAAGTGATGTTTTCTTTGTGGCTTAATGTGCAGTCGGTTTTATAGAATGGCCCATGAGTCCTTGAGGGAGAGGTCCGTTCTTTGGTATGTTAATCTATTGCTTATTCCTGACAATGTTTAGATTACCTGCTGGCTTTACTTACATTTTTATTTCACCTTTCATGGACTGCCATTGTCTCATCATTTTTGCTTTTTGAATATTGGTTCCTTTCCTTTGTTGCATATTCTTAACCATTGTAGTTATATCAGGAAACAGAGCCTTTATTATTCAAAGTGTGCTTCTTTGACTTGCTTAATGATTTTGACCTGAATCCAACCTTGTTTGATTATGGCACCTGCTCTCTCTCTATTTGCATTTTCCCAGTTGTACCACGGCCTGTTTTTTTTTCCTGCAAGCGTTGATGAATTACTTTGTTCTCAGTAAGAGCAAGCAGCCTAGAGTTGGACTTTTTTTGTGATCGGATCTGCCAATCCTTTTGTTTTCGTAGATGACATAACCCATATGCAGTTTTGAACAAGAGGTGTGTTTGAGCAGAGACACTTTAGTTTGTCATTCTTTCTCCTTTACCTCTGTCAAAGACTCCTTGGTTTTTGTATATGTTGCTTCTGATAATTTGAATGCTTTATATTTTTGTGTAATGCAGTAAATTTTTAGAGGTAAATTTAAAATGACCTTAATTCTCCATTTCTTTTTTTTAATAATTTATTTAACTCTCATTTTATGTGCACTGGTGTGAAGGTGTCAGATCCCCCAGAACTGGAGCTACAGACAGTTGTGAACTTCCATGTGGATGCTGGGAATTGAACCTGGGTCCTCTAGAAGAGCAGCCAGTGTTCTTCTGCTGAGCCATCTCTCCAGCCCCAATTCTTAATTTCTTTGGACATTGTCTACAATGTTAATGTTTTTTTCTCTGTACTTTAACTTGTTACTATAAGATATACCCATGCCTGTGACTAGAGTTATTACTAGTAAATGATACTAATGTACTAAATCTACTGTCTACCTTTCCGTCCAGATTAAAATGCTTTATTACAACTTTCACATACATGTACCAATTTTCAAGTGATAGTTTAAAAGATTTATTTTATTTTATTTATGTGTATGTGTCTGTGTGTGTACCATGTGTGTGCGGGTACTCACAGAAACTAGAAGAGGGCATCAGACCTCTTGAAGCTATAGTTACATGCCATTGTTAGTCCAATATGAATGCTGGGAACCAAACTCTGGTCTTTTGATAAATAGCAAGCTTTCTTAACTGCTGAGCCATCTCTCCAGCCCTGATCATTTTTTTCTTTTGGTTTTGCAAACAGTACTGGCACTTGCTTTGTCGACCGACCTCAAACTCACAGAGATCCACCAACCTCTGCCTCCTGGGCGCTGGGATTAAAGGTGTGCGCCACCACTGCCTGTCCCCCTTTTTAATTTTGGTTTTATTACTTTTCTTGTTTCTCACTACAGATGCTAGGCTGTATTGTGTTTTTGACTTGGTTACTCTTTGAGGAACATGAGTTTTCCTGGGAAAGTTGCTGGTAGGGCACATGGGATTGTGTGTGCATCTGGCAGGCATTCACCCTCTGGCCCTGGAGTTGGATTTACTCTTCATTTGTTCAGCAACTAGGAGATGCTCTGATCAAATACTCTTGTATCTCTGATGTCCTGCTGCTTCCCCAGCATCTTAGAACTCTATCCAAGGAAATTGGATGTTAAAATGTTGCATTCGTCATACTGTAATCAAACAGGAAGATTTTGTATTCTTATTGTGTGTCTGTCTCTCCATCCACTCCTATGCTGTCTCCCCGACCATCCTTTTCTTACACATACACCCTCCATACACATTCCATCTCCTAACACAGTTGGATCCATCTTTTGTTGAGTCAGTGTTTGTTGTTTTGCTTTTCAAGATTTGCCTTATATATATGAGTGTTCAGTCTGCATGTTATGTGTGCTCCACATCCATGTCTGGTGGCATTGAGTCCCATGGAACTGAAGTTAGTGATAGTTATAATTACCATGTCAGTGCTGGGAACCAAACACTGGTCCTCTGCAAGAGCAACAAGTGCTCTTAACCCCTGAGCCATCTCTCCAGTCCCTGCTTACAGTCTTGTAAACCATATATTTTTACAGCTGAACCATGAAGTAACAATATCTTTCCTTCCCTAAACACCTTTATAATTGTTTGCTTCACTTTAATACCTAACCTACCTCCAAACTCTCATCTCTGTGTATGCATAGGTGGTACACACTTGTGAACCTAATCTTGAATCAGTGGGTTTTGGAGCTGTATGTTGTGATGCTGGGTACAGTTGTCCTGAAATCTGCTTCCATCCAAGCATTGCCACCACCCTTCTCTTGTTAGTACCCTGTTTCTTATATGATGGGTGTTTCCCCTGTTTGTTCCCATGTTTCCAGATGGTGCATATGAAAAGAATATCTGTTCATACACATATCTGAGAGAAGCCTTCAGTTGAAATGTTTCTCCTCAGAATTCTTCAGGATTTTTTTTTAAGTGTGCATTGATGTTTTACCTGCACGTGTCTGTGTGAGGGTGTCAGATCTTGGAGTTACAGTTGTTAGCTGTCATGTGGGTGTTGGGAATTGAGCCTGGGTCCTCTAAAAGAGCTGAGCCATCTCTCCAGAGCTTCTCAGAATTCTTAAGGCACTGCAATACATTTGTAGAGCTGCAATTGAGATGTCCAGTGTCATCTACTAATCTGTTCATTTGTACAGTCTCTGCCCTCCAGACCCTTGAGTTTTCATTGTCTCTCATGTTCTGTAGTCTCTTCTGTTCTGTTGATACCCAGGACAGATGCTAGACAGAATTTCAGTCTCTGAATAATATTTGTCCTCACAAAGAGAGCAAAATACTTAAAACCTAGGATTCTTGTTTTTGAATCAACATTTAAACATTTATTATTGTGTGTGAGAGATTCATACATGTGAGTTTGTGTGTGCCACACATGCATGCGAAGTTGGAGCACAACTTTGTAGAGTCAGTTCTGTCCTTCCACCTTCACATAGGTTCCAGGGATAGAACACAGGTCACTAAAGACTATAGAGAAGCAGTTCTCAACCTGTGGGTCGCGACCCCCATTCGAAGGAGTCGCCTAAGACCATTGGAAAGCACAGGTAGTTACATTACAATTCAAAATAGTAGCAAAATTACAGTTATGAACTAGCAACAAAAATGCTTCTGGTTGGGGTCAGCACAACATGAGGAACTGTATTAATGGATGCAGCACTAGGAAGGTGGAGAAGCACTGCTTTAGAGGCTGGCACCTTTGCCTGTGGTGCCATCTCGCCCAGCTTCCTTGTTAAAAATAAATACATTATGCCAGGTGGCAATGGCACTCACCCTTAATCCCAACACTCAGGAGGCAAAGGCAGGCAGATCTCTGAACTTGAGGCCAGCCTTATCTATATAATAAGTTCCAGAACAGCCAGAGTTAAATAGACAAACCCTGTCTTGAAAAACCAAAAGAACAAAAAAACTTCATTATATGCCCCCAAACCCCTTATTTTAAATATAATTCTATGAGATTTGATAAATGTGCAGGCATGGTGACTAACATATGCATGTACCTTAACATCCTAGCCATTTTTCATAATGGCCTGTAGTCACTTACTCAGGTGATAGTAACATATTAGGTCACACTCAATGACCTTGAGAACTGTGAGGCAAGGGGTCTCCATGACACCACTAGAGTGTCCTCTCGGCCCTCTGTTGAACTTGGCAGGACAATTAGTAACTGGTGGTTCACTGCATTCAAATCCAGCTAATAGTCACATCACTACCATTGAATCTATACCCATAACTGCCTACTTCTGTCTTTTGTTTGTCAAACAAAAACAACAACAGCAAAAGCTCTTCCAGTTCAGTTACTATTAGAGGGGTAATGTTTTGCCTTGTTTTATTTTTTTAACATGGGTTCTCATGTGGCCCAAGCTAGCCGCAAACTCACTACGTAGCTAAGGATGACCTTGAATTTATCATCTTCTTGCCTCCACTTCCCAAAAGTACTGGTATTAGAGGAGTTAACCACTGTGCCCCAGTTTGTACAGGGCTTGGGGGGTGGATCCTGGGGCCTCATGCATATTTGATGAGCACTCTTCCGAGTTACATCCCTAGCTCCTAACAGAGACATATTAGCAAAAGTCCAAATTCAACTGTGTAGGCACTGCTCTTGAAGTCTGTACATGTCAATACACAGGAATGGAGCCATGCCTTTGTGTTGTACTGTTGTATACAACTGGAGACTTGGTAGATTGAAAATCAGGAAATAAGAGAAACACATTTTCTCATAGCTCAGGGGTCCTAATTCAAAACAAGGTGCCTTTTTCTGGGGTGTTTTTGCTAGCCTCCTCCCCACCTTTGGTTCTTTTTTTTTTTTTTAAGTCAAGATTTCTCTGTAGCTTTGGTGCCTGTCCCGGGACTAGCTCTTGTAGACCAGGCTGGCCTTGAACTCACAGAATATCCACCTGTCTCCTCTCAGTGCTGGAATGAAAGGCACGTGTCACCACACCTAGCTCCCTTTTGCTTTAAAGACAAGGTTTTCACAAGGCTGGATAGATGGCTCAGCAGTTAAGAGTATGCACTGTTTTAGCAGAGGACTCAAGTTTGGTTCCCAGCATCTATAGCGAGCAAATCATAACTGCTTGCAATTGCATCCCCAGGGGATTGACACCTTCCTCTTACCCCCGAGGGAACCTTACTCACTTGTACAAACCAACACAGACACACGTGTATGCACATAACTTAAAATAAGACTGAAATCTTTAAGGGCAGGGTCATGTAGTCATGACTGTCCTCAAACGTGTTATATGACTGAGAATATCCCTGAGCCCCTTATCTTCCTGCCTCTAGCTCCAAAGTGCTAGGATCAAAGTGTGTGCCACCATGCCCTGTGGCTTCTTGCTCTTTTTTTTAATTTATTTATTATGTCTATAGTGTTCTGGGCACCAGATCTCATTATAGATGGGTATGAGCCATCATGTGGTTGCTGGGAATTGAACTCAGGACCTCCGGAACAGCAGTCAGTTCTCTTAACCTCTGAGCCATCTCTCCAGCCCAGAATAGGCTCTTTTCATAGCACCCTAGTCCCATGCTTAGGATATATTATCACATAAACACAGGAAAAGGGAACTAATCTAGGAGTTTCCAGGGATACATTCAAACCAGGGCAACATCAAATGGTGTTTTGTAACCCACTTTTTCTACTTAGCAATGTGGCCTAGAATTGTTTCAATAGAGTGCTGTTTCTTGTGGCTGCTAACAAATTACAGAGACCACTGACTAAAAGCAACAATCTTACAAAGTCACAAGTTTGAAAATAGGCCTAATTGGGCTAAAATTAAGTCTTTGGCAGGATGGTAGCCCTGTCTGGAAGCTACAGAGGAAGCACCAGCTTCTGGAGACCTTCAGCCCTTGGCTCCTAGCTCTTCCTCCATCTGCAGAGCCAGCAGCGTTGGCTGAGATGTCCTTAAGCTGCCACCTTGGACTCCCACTTCTAACCCCCCCCCCTTTTTTTTCAAGATAGGGTTTCTCTATGTAGCCCTGGCTGTCCTGGAACTCACTCTGTAGACCAGGCTGGCTTCCAACTCACAGAGATCCATCTGCCCCTGCTTCCTGAGTGCTGGAATTAAAGGTGTGTGCCACTACTGCCTGGCTCCCCACTTCCACTTTTAAGGACCTCTGTGATTACACTGGGTCCAGCAGAGAATCCTGATAGTTCCCTATGTTAAGGCTGGCTGATTAGTAACGTGTAGCATCAAAGTGTTTGGGACTCACACACCTTTAATCCCAGCACTAGGGAGGTGGAGACAGGAGCGATATGGCTGGGTGGAGAGAATGTAAAGGGGAAGAGACAGGAACTCACAGAAGTGCAGAGTCTGAGGTTTGGTGGAGACACAGTGCAGTCTAGGCAGTCTGAGGATTGCCCCTTCAGTCTGAGCATTGGTGGAGGTGAAAGGTCTCTAGTGGCTGACTGCTCTGCTTCTCTGATCTTCCGCTTTAAACCCTGTATCTGACTCTGGGTTTTGATTAATTAAGACAGCTTAAATTCATGCTACAGTAACTCTCTTTATTTTTTCTGCAACCTTAACTCTGCTTGTGACTCAGCAGCCACATGAAAACTAGAATTGGCTGCTAGCCTATGTGGCCTCTTCCCATACCAGCTCCTGGCTCCCTGTCTTGGTAACCTGTATTGACCTCTGGGCTCATCCTCCTGTTTCCTTTCTAGTATCCATGTCCATTTTAATCATCTTTAACTCTGGAAAGGTTATTTCTGTAAAGCTAAGTATTGCTAAGGTTCACTCTTATTGCTGCAAGCGCCTATAACATGTGGTGTATATGGGACGTCACAGAGTTTATTCTCTCATCCAGAGCTACTTGGATTGTGTTCAGGCTGTTCTTGAGAATAGCAGTACAAAGTAGCATTCTTGTGCATATTGTGATTGAATAGAATGTCTCTTGGGCAAGTAGCTAAAAAAAAATGGAATTGCTGGGCTGTCCTGTGAAAGCTAGTAAGTAAGGGCATGCATGTTGTTTCTTCTTTCTTTAGACCAGGCTGGCCTCAAGCTCACAGAGATCCACCTGACTCTGCCTCCAGAGTGCTGGGATTAAAGGCATGCACCACCATGCCTGGCTCCATGTTGTGTCTTAAAGAACTCAAATGACCTGGAGTGATGGATGGCCCATGCCTGTGATCCCAGCGCTTGGGAGGTGGAGGTAGAAGGATCATAAGTTCAAGGTCATCCTCCACTTAAGGGTTGCATGAGAACCCCCATCTAAAAGAAAAGACAATAAAAAATAAAAGAACTTAAATAAGCAGCTAATCATGGTGGCTTGTACCTGTAATTTTAGCATTCAGGAGGCAAAGCAGGCACATCTCTGTGAGTTCCAAGCTAGCCAGGGTTACACAGGCCCTGTATGTAAAATATAACGAATAAAGTATATCCACAGTCTATGTGCATTGCCCTCTCACCTGAACTTAGCCTAACCCCCTGGGCAGCCTTTAGGTGTACATAAGACATTCAGATTGTGTGTGTGTGTGTGTGTGTGTGTGTGTGTGTGTGTGTGTGTGTGTGTGTGTGTGTGTGTGGTTTTTCAATACAGAGTTTCTCTGAGTAACAGTCCTGGCTGTCCTGGCATCTGCTTTGTAGATCAGGCTGGCCTCAAACTCACAGAGATCTGCCAGACTCTGCCTCCCAAGTGCTAGGATTAAAGGCTTGTGCCACCACCACCCAGCTGACATTGAGATTATATTTAAGAACTTTCTGATGCTCATTTGCAAACTTGTCTACATATGACACATTCAAGACACATGTAGGGAGTGGAGAGATGGATCAGCAGTTAAGAGCATTGTCTGTTCTTCCTCAGGATCCAGGTTCCCAGCACCCACATGGCAGCTCACAGCTTTCTGTAACTCCAGTTCCAGGAAATCTGACACCCACACATAGACACACAAGTATGCAAAAAATATCATGATGAGAACAGGGCTGGGTAGATGGCTCAGTCAGCAAAGTGCTTGCTATGCAACACATAAGGACCTGAGTTCAGGTCTCCAGCACCCATGTAAGAACCAGGCATGCTGGCATGTGCCCATAATCATAGCAGTCAGGGAGAAGACAGCAGATAGGAGTAACCCAGCATCGTGCTGGCTAGCCAGCACTGCCAAATGAGCAAGTCCAGTTTCAGCGAGAGACCCAGTTTCAAAAAATAAGGTCAGGAGGCTAGAAGATGGCTCAGTGGTTAAGAGCAAATATTCTTGCAGAAGACTACAGTTTAGTTCCCAGCACTCATGGCAAGCAGCTCACAGCAACTTTAAGTCCAGTTCCAAAGGAACTATGTCCTCTTCTGGCCTTTGTGGGCACCTGCATTCATGTACACAAATCCACATACATACATATAATGAAAACCAAATCTTTTAAAAATATAAGGTGGAAAGAGATAAGACATTCAACTTGATCCCTGACCTCCACATATGCAAACACACCTATATAAACATAAACACACATGAAAAGAACCAAAAAATAAACTTTAATTTAAATATAGTACAATGGTATATAATTCTTTTGCAATATAAAAATAATTGTAAAAGGGTTTCTTTTCCATTTCTAAGTATGCACTACAGATTTTAAATAGTACATTGATGCTATAGACTGTGCACATTACACATTCCCCATCCTGGGGCCTTTCTCCCTGGGCCGTCATCTGTGAGAGAACACAGCCACGAAGCCTGGAACCCTGTCAAAACAATCGGAAGCAATTATCTCTCTCAACAGAATTACATGTGCTTCGCTTTAACTAGCCTTCATGTTTCTGTCTCAATCCTATAGATTAAAAACTTTATTATTCCTAATGACTTTCTAAAAAAAATAAAAATAAAAACTTTAAAAAGTAATCTAAAGCTCTGATGTTGGGGGAATAGACATCCTTCCCTCAAGACATGAAAATATCAGACTACTGAGTAATAAACTCAAAAGACCTCACTGGGAAGTACATCAGCATGAATGAAAACTAGACCTGAACAGCAGTTCACTGCAAGATGACAATAGCTCCCAGGAATTGCATCTGCCCTCCCGCTATTCTGCTTCCTTTTGAGTAAGGTAAGTTTTACAAGACTGTTTCACAGAACTATACCAAGTTCAGCCATATCTGACCCACTTAATATCCTTGACAGTGAGAACCAGCTATGATTGAAAAAGTAGGAACAACAGAACAAGAAAACAAGATGCTCTGGCATAAAACGGCTTTGTTTCCTGGAGTTCTTTTAGACCACAATTGTGATTTGTGCTCTGTACTGATCAGATCTGGACCTATGTAAAAGATGACACGCTGGCCCTCTTCTGAGCAGAGCTGAAGACCACCTTGGGACTGGCCAGAGGGGAGGCTGTGTTCAGCCGCTGCTCCCATTGCTTTGGCTGGTCTCATTCTGAATGGGCTCCCTCTTCTTGCTGTTCAGAACCATGCCACCTGTAGCAGGAGGCCAGGGCAGGAGGAAGAACTAGTGCTGCTTCTAGAAACTCCTCCATTCTCCCCGCCCACTCTCTGCTCCATGAGGATGAGTCTCCGTGTTCTAGCCGTGACACTGTGCACCTCAAACTTACAGAACATTATAGGGCATAGAAACCAAGGTGATCTGATATAGAAAAAATGTGTCTGTTTTCTGAAAGTGGAACATAGATCCAAGAATACATGGTTGTAGAATGATGAGGTTTATGTAATGACAGCTCAAGACATAAGGCTGAGATATAATGGAGTTTTCATCCAGGGACCCTTGTTTATAACTGTATTAATCTATTATGTGTGCATGTGTGTGCAATATAATTTGCCGAGTGATAGTGGTGCACGCCTTTAGTCCCAGCACTTGGGAGGCAGAGACAGGTAGATCTCCAAGTTCAAGGCCAGCCTGGTCTACAAAGTGAGTTCCAGGACAACCAGGACTACAGAGAGAAACCCTGTTTCAAACAACCCAAATCAAACAAAAAACATGTACATATATTTCACAAAAACCTTTGCAGCCCTATGTTCAAACTGCTGTTCATTCAACTGATATATGAAGAAGCTTGCCCTGGCTACTCGAGATTGGTATGCCTTTAGAGATGCCACATTTTTCCTTTCCCTTGCCTTTTAAAAGTCTACAGTACTCAACTTGCCTCACTGTAACAAGCTATAATAGGCAGTTCACTTACTGAGTGATCTCTAAGCCTATTCTTGCTATCAATTGCACAGTGTGGTAGAGAGTCTCACGGCCATCCTTAGAATCACACAGCTGGGAAGACTTCTCCCAGGACTCAGCGATGCATTCTTCATGAATGGGCTAATGTACAATATGATGTAAGATGATCAAATGATAGTAATTCTTTAGTATGAAAGAACTTGTCACTGCAGCTAGGAGAAAATGTTCTGAAATGCTAACAGAAAAAGAAAAACAAAACTATTATCTACTCTTAAAAGCCAGTAAATTATATGAGTATTCTGAGTGATTTTGGAAGAAAGGCACCGGGGAAATCCATAATCCTTTGAGGTTAGATTACATGGGTAAAGACCAGGGAGATCTGTGTTGCCTGATGGCTAAGTCCACACATACCAGCCACTCATCCTGATGTGCTAAGAGCAGGGAACACATGTCAATCAAACAGGGTCCTGGACCACATATTCAAGTGCAGGAAACAGTTCCAATCTGATGTGAGAGGAAGCTGGTCCCTGGCCGGGGGCTCAGCTGTTCAGATAGGCACTCTGTTCTCCTTCGCCCACTTCTTCATGATCCTGATGATATACTCCACTTGGGTGTTTCCCGTGCTTCTCAGTAAGTGCAGCACTTCTCGGAGGGTCTCTCTGGGGAATGGGTTTGAAAGACACTGTCTCAATAGAGAAGGAAAACTGGCAGTCTCTCACTGTTACACTGTATCTGAGTGAGGCATCTCTGCTCATGGGCCCTCCACTGAGTAT
This sequence comes from Ondatra zibethicus, assembly GCA_004026605.1. Taxonomy (NCBI): domain Eukaryota; kingdom Metazoa; phylum Chordata; class Mammalia; order Rodentia; family Cricetidae; genus Ondatra; species Ondatra zibethicus. The sequence goes on along the minus strand of PVIU01013813.1, from coordinate 36,038 downwards.
AAGCCAATTACAAAGTTGCTAGTTTTCTAACCCATAGCAAAGGGTGGCTTCTTCAACAGATTTGTTTAGAAAGGGTTCACAAATATTAAAAAATATAGATGAGAACAGCAGTAAGGACCGAAAATTGGTGAATACACAGCATTTACACTTTAATTAAAAATATCTTAACTTGCCGGGCAGTGGTGGTGCTTGTCTTTAATCCCAGCACTCAGGATGCAGAGGCAGGTGAATCTCTGTGAGTTCAAGGCCAGCCTGGCCTACAGAGCGAGTTCCAGGACAGCTAGGACTGTTACACAGGGAAACCCTGTCTCGAAAAACCAAAAAAAAATTTTTTTAACTTAAAAATTCATTTTATTTATGTATACATGCACGGTCCCTTTGTGTAGGTCTGTGTGAGTGTATTTGCACATGTATGCAGGTGCCTAAGGAGGACAGAAGAGTGTGTCAGATCCCTTGGAGCTGAAGTTACAGGCATTTGTGAGTTGCCTGACATATGTGCTGCGACTCGAACTCCAATCCTCATGACTAAGCACCAAGTGTTCTTAACCGCGAGCCATCTCTGGCTCCAAATTCAAATTCATTAAAATCAAGGCTTGGCTTTTAGGTGAGGCGGGCTGAAGCTTCCCTGCTGCCTCATTAGAATGTTGGCAACTGATTGTGGGTGGTTCCCCTTGTAGTCTTGTTTTCTATCCCTTTCTCTCTGAGGAACCTCCTGCACCTAAGTGCTTTTATTTCATATTGTAAATAGACTCATGGCAGGAGGTAAATTTTGATAATTTTGTTTTTTGGAGACAGGGTTTCTCAGTGTAATAGCCCTAGCTGTCCTGGAACTAGTTCTTGTAGACCAGGCTGGCCTTGAACTCACAGAGATCCGCCTGCCTCTGCCTCCCCGAGTGCTGGAATTAAAGGTGTGTTCCACCACCGCACAGCAAATTTTGGTAATTTGCTTAAAAAGAGTATTACATTTTTCTACGTATGCAGTAATTGATGAACATATTATGTAGAATTATTTTTAGAGTGCTGAATTAATGAATGAATTTTAGTGAAGGCTAGCCTTTCTGGACTTGAGTCCACAATTCTGCTTCAGAATCCCATGTGCTAGGAATTTATTTTTAAGTATTTTAATTTTTATTCACATAGAAATATAAGCATCTTAGTTTTACATAATCAAATACCTCTGCATTTCCTGGAATATAAGAAGGCAGAAGCAAAAACAGAATTGTCAACCACATCTACTCTGTTCCTATTTCTTTAAGGCCTAAATTAGATAACAGAAGGAAAAGCCAATAGGCAGAGAAGAGAGTGGAGACGTGAATGACATTTGTTTATGGAAATGGCTGTTCATCTGGAGTCAGATGTACATCTTGCCCTGGATTTGGAGGCTCTCGTATGCTTAGTGTCCCCAGTATGTGTGACTTATAATCATTTGATTCCATAAAATAAGACATTTCTGGAAGAGATGATCGTACAGAAAATATTACCATCTCAGTGTTTCTCTACACTTTCCACAGGTGCCCTGTCACAGGCGTGCCTGAACAGAGTGCCTCCCTCCAACTATTTGTGTACTTACTTGGGTTCTCTCCCAGCTAAAATCATCTGGAAAATGCCCACACAGGCACCCCTTTTGCCTTCCCAGTATTCAGGGTTGGGATCCAGCCTCTCTAGGACATCAAAAGCTTTGGCTGAGTAGTAGAACTGGCCCATCTGCACAAAACAAAGCATGGTGGTAGCATTGACATTTAGACAAGAGGTGGAACAGAATGAAATATATGAAGTACAGAACAAGAACAGAACAGGATGAAGCAAATGCACAAAAAAAAAAAACCCAAAAAAAACAAAAACCATTTTGAGGTAGCCACTTAGGTACATTTCAATTCCTGTCCAAAATAAGAGGACCACAGTTTAAGTGTATAGGTTCGTTTAAAGCCACATGCCCTTTCTTTCAGCAGTAGAACATTTTGTCTACATACTGTTGAATTACAATGCCATCAAGACAGTTGTTATTTCTTCTGATTCTAGTCCGCTCTTGTGAGAAACCAATGGCTGTTTTTTGTTTTGTTTTTAGGTATTTTAAAGTCTTCTCAATACATTATCCTAATCTGATCATATTCAACTCAAAAGACTGATCTTTCCCCAAGTACCCTAAATACTTAGAATTTCTAGGCAGTGACAAGTCTAAGCACAAAAATCTCTTAATTCAGTTCGACAGACATCTTTCCCAAAGACACAACACATTCCCTTGGCCTCACAGGACACGCTGAGCACATCTGAGTTGTCTCTTAAGGCTCCTAATTGCTGAGTGATCCTCCTCACTGTTGATGTGGTTACCTCTGCAGCCTCCTTCTCAGCCATTGACCAGTCCTTAAGTCTATACTGCATTCTCGGTTTCATTTATTTATTTATTTATTTTGGTTTTTCAAGACAGGGTTTCTCTGTAGCTTTGGAGCCTGTCCTGGAACTAGCTCTTGTAGACCAGGCTGGCCTTGAACTCACAGAGACCCGCCTGCTTCTGCAGGGATTAAAGGCATGCGCCACCATTGCCCGGCTAATATTGGGTTTTTGGGTTTTTCTTTTTTTTTTTGTTAATTGCTTTTTTTTTGTTTTGTTTTGTTTTGTTTTGTTTTTGTTTTTTGATACAGGGTTTCTCTGTGTAGCTTTGGTGCCTGCCTGTCCTGGAACTAGCTCTTGTAGACCAGGCTAGCTTCGAACTCATAGAGATCTGCCTGCCTCTGCCTCCTGGCATTCTCAGCTTTATACTGCAAGAAAAGCACAAACTTTCTCCCCATAGAACAAATAATACCTTTCCTTTGTCCCATCTTTCTTCTTGTGTCACAAAACAAGTGTTCTTCCCTCTTCTCAGGGCTAATCTTTCTGTCTTCACAATATGTTAGATAACACATGTAGAGCCATGTGTGAAACATGTACAGCTTACTGTGTGTAAACTCAAGTGGACTGACCACCCAGGTCCACAGGATGTGGAAAACAAGACCTTTAGCATATCACCTGACAATGATCCCTGCTTCTTCATCACTAAGCACCAATTGCTATTCCCACTTCCGTGCTCAATCCTTAGACTTTCTTTATACTTTTATCTTCTACCTCTGCGTCTTTTAAAATTGCTTTTAAATTTTGTGTTGGGAAAATATGTGTGTTTTATTTACTTAAATGTGTGGAAGTCAGAGGAAAACTTGTGGTAGCCAGTTCTTCCATGTGGGTCCCAGGGATCAAACTGAGATTCGCTATGCTTAGAAGCCAGTAATTTTACATGCTGAGCCAACTCACTGGCCCCCTTTGCATTTTTAAATGATGTCATCAAATTTTGCCTCTCAGAATTTTATCTATATGAAATACTTTGTCTTGAATTTGACTCAAAGTTTTAACATCCATCTATATTATCACATATAGTACTAATTATTTTTCTAAGGTTTTTTTTTTTTTTTTTTTTTTTTTTTTTTTTTTTTTTTTTTTTTTTTTTTTTTTTTTTTTTTTTTTGGTTTTTCGAGACAGGGTTTCTCTGTAGCTTTGGAGCCTGTCCTGGAACTAGCTCTTGTAGACCAGGCTGGTCTTGAACTCACAAAGATCCACCTGCCTCTGCCTCCCAAGTGCTGGGATTAAAGGCGTGCGCCACCACCGCCTGGCTGATTTCTGACTCTTTGATAAGACACACACACTGCTTTGAGCACTCACTCGTGCCAACCGCTGAGGCTATTTTAGAGGCGACAGTTAAGTTGACAGTTAAGTTGTCTTGTTTCCCTTTCCCGTCACACAAGCTCACCTTGTAACAGTCATTGGCAATGAGCTGTAAGAGGCTGAAGGACTCGCCGGAGGTTTCCATCTTGAGATAAAGTTCCCAAGCTAGTCTCGGTTTTTTATTCATGATATCTACAAAAGGAAACAAGTATATTATTTATATTTATAGCAATGTCTCAAGATATTACCTAAGCTGTTGCTCAACTCAAGCCTCCAGCCTCAACCTTGAGCCTCTCAAGTGATGGGATTATAGGAGTGAGCCACCTTTTTTTGAACTTAATTTTTATGTGTGTGTGTGTGTGTGTCTGTGTGTACCCTTGGAGGCCAGAAGAGGGCACAGGGGATGAATTCTGTTCCCTTGCAAGATCAACAAGCACTCTTAGCCACTGAGCCATCACTCAGCCCCCAGGCTTTTTAAGTGTTTAAGAACTAACTCCTTCACTGTGGCATCCTATGGACTTGGATTTACACCCCCAAACACAAAATGGTGATTGTTGCCATCTAACTGGCTCCTTATCAGAATTAGATCAAACTTAAATACTTAAGACTTAAATAATTAATCATCTTTTAGACTGAGTTGATTTCTAGAAATTTCCACTTTGCTAAAGACTACAGTCATTATTCACCCAGTCCTGCTCACAGTTTCACCCTCATAGAACCTGACTGCTAACTAGGTGTGGTGGTCCATGCTTGTAATTACAGTTTCTGAGAGACTGAAGCAAGGGATCAGAAGTTTAAGGCTAGCCTGGGATACAGAGTAAGACGTTGCCTCAAAATACTACTAGCACCACCAACAAAAAGAATATGATATTGCTAAAAATCTCCTGTGACTAAAAAACTGAACATTTTAGTTTTAAAATGTTTATTTATTATCATATGTATGGTGTTTGCATTTGGGATTGAGGGGCACGTGACAGGGTACATGTACGATGGTCAGAAGACAAACCTGTCATTCTCTTCTTCCACCTTTATGTGGGTTCCAGAAAACAAGCGCCTACCTACCGAGTCATCTCAGTGGCCCTTGGTGCCTATTTTAAAACTTTACTGAATGGTAACAATGGCTATGCAAGGGACTATATAGACGCAGGCCTGACACTTGGGCTCAGATAAGGCACCACATACAGACTGAGTTCTCTTTCCTTCGCTTCTGTGCTTCCCTATTTAATATTTAATTTAGTAGACTACCTCCGTTGTGCAGTTTTATTTCTTATTTTTTAATTTTTGATTTCTACTTTAAAGGTTTATGTTTTATTCAGGGACTGGAGTTATAAGCGTCTTGTGAGCAGTCTGATGTGGATGCAGGGATCCAGTCAAGTCCTCTGGAAGAGCAGTGAGCCCTCTACCAAAGGCTACCAAGACATCTCTCTAGCCCAGATTAGCTATTTAAAAAAAAAGATTTCACAGCTGGGTGATGGTAATGCACACCTTTAATCCCAGCACTCAGGAGGCAGAGGCAGGAGGATCTCTGTGATTTCGAGGTCAGCCTAGTCTACAAGAGCTAGTTCCAGGACAGTTGAGCTGTTTCACAGAGAAACCCTGTCTTGAAAACAAAAACAAAAATTAAAAACAACAACAACAATAAAAGATTCTAGGATGGCCTAGAACTCTAGGTAGACCAGGATGACTTTGAACTCACAAAGATCTGCCTTTATTTTATTTTATTTTTTAGACAATCGGTATATCCCAGGCTGACTACAAACTCATCACGTAGCTAAGGATGACCTTGAACTTCTGGTTTTTCTGACTTCCCCTTAAGTAGTGCTGGGATTTTTGTTTATTTTGTTTTATTCTTGTTTTGATTTTTTAAATTGGCGTTCTCAAAGAACATGAATAGACCTATAACTGTGGGTCTCCTGGTCTCACCCTTCTGAATGTTAGCATTGTTTAGCATCTGATATGATTCCATTCTCCTCTCAGCTGAGATGACTCTGTTTTTATTGTTCACCCTTTCTATTTACTTTTCTCTCTTATTTTTTTTTCTGTTGCTTGAACTAATTATTAGTCTTATGCAGCTTATTTCCCGTCTGTCCCTAGCATTAATAACTAATATCATAGCACACAATGCTCCTTTACTCTCCTAAGATTATTGAAATTGAAGAGGCAGCTGCTTTTAATTTCTTTGTTTTTTAACTTTAACTTTATTTTATGTTCATTGGCATCCCCTGGAACTGGAGTTACAGACAGTTGTAAACTGCCATGCGGGTGCTGGGAATTGAACCTGTGTCCTCTGGAAGAGCAGCCAATGTTCTTAACTACTAGGCCATCACTCCAGTGCCCTCTGTTGCTGCATTTTCATGGTAGATGCAATCATAGGTTAGAATTGTTAATACTCCTCAGTTAATATTCTGCTCTCAGGGCAGAGCTGCATATTGGGCCTGGTGCTCTGGGCACGTAGGCTGAAGTTTTTACTGCTGACCTACATTCTATGACCAGAAGGGAAGAACCTACATTAAACACTGAAAATACTTTCACTGAAAGAATACAAGTGACTGAAAAATCTAGCCAAAAACACAATCCCAGATGTGCAAATCCCAATACAGAACCAGGTATGGTGGCACACACCTTTAGTCCAGCACTTGGGAGGTAGAAGCAGATGGCCTTGGTGAGTTTGAGGACAGCCAGAGCTACATGGTGAGACCCTGTCTTGGAAAAAAAAAACCACAAGCCGGATGGTGGTGGTGCATGTCTTTAATCCCAGCACTTGGGAGGCAGAGGCAGGCGGATCGCTATGAGTTCAAGGCCAGCCTGGTCTACAAGAGCTAGTTCCAGGACAGGCTCCAAAGCCACACAGAAACCCTGTCTCGACAAAATAAAAAACAAAACAAAAAAACAAAAAAGAAAAAAACAAAACAAAAATCAAAAACAAGTCCCAATTCAGAAACATAAAAATCATGAAAAATCAAGACAATACAACTACTCTAAAAATTCATAATTTCACAGTAATGGAGCTCAGTGAGAGTGAAAATGAATTAGGTGTAATCCTGGACAAAGAAGACAAAACAGTGAATAGGAGAACATTCGTTGAAATCAAAACTGGCTCAGTGGTTAAGAACACTGGCTGTTCTTCCAGAAGACTCAGATTCCATTCTCTGAACTCACAAGATGACCCACAACTGTCTATAACTCCAGTTTCAATGCCCTCTCTGACCTCCACGAGCATTGCATGAAGACTGTACACACTCATGCACATAAAATGTTTAAAAAGACCTAAATTGTTAAAATAATTAAAAAGTCAAAATAAGATATGAAAGATGAATTCATAAGAAGAAATACTAGAAAAAATTAATTTGAAATCTTGTAAGTGAAAAATTCAGTAAGTCATACAAAACTTCAACGGCAGTCTCGCCAATAGAATGATCCAGTGGAAGACAGTGTCAGGACCTGGGAGAAAGGGTATGGATATGACAGCTAATCTTGGCTATATATCAGGAATCAACTAAAACACAAGATTCTGGACATGCCTGTGAGGGGTCTTCTTAATTATTTGAGGCCAGAACACCGCCCTAACATTTGCAAAAAGGAAGCTTTTGCTTTCTACCTGCTTGCCCTCACTCTCACTGACAGGGTCACCCGCCCTGGTGCTGATACACTCCTTTGCCTATACTAGAGCTAACCTCTTTGGGATTCCAATGTAGACTGGAGCTCAGCAGCTCTCCAGGAATCCTCTAGGACTCCAGTGCCAGATTGGGAGACTGGTGAGACATCCACCCTGGGGAATGAATAACTACCAGATTCTCAACCTTTCCATCATCAGACAGCTATTGTTGGACTATCTGGACCCTAGCTTGGAAGCCAGTATAGCAAATTTTATATATATGTGTGTGTGTGTGTAACATTCTCTGTTTTGTTCCTTTAGAGGATGATTAATACCATGATTATAAAAGTCATATAACAATAAAAATAAAGTACTAATGGAAGATGAAGAAATGAGATATATGAGATGATTAAAAGATTAAATATGATTCATGGGCATAGAACAGAGAGACATTGAAGACAAAGGCACAGACATATATTCAATAAGATCCCAGTAGGAAAATGTGAAGATCTAGGGAAAGAGATATCCATCCAGACACAGGAGGCCTTTAGAATGCCAAGAAGATAGGACCAGAAAAGAACTTCCCATGCCATAGTTAAAACACTAAACATATAGGGCCCAAAAGAACATTAGATGCTTCAAGGGAGAAGCATAAAGTCATATGTAAAAATGACTCCATCAAACAAGAGTAAATTTTGCAACAGAAACTCTAAAAGTTTATAGAATGACATATATCAAATTCTCAAAGACTATTGTCTTTATTATTATCACCAACCCAGGTTAGTATATTCAGCAAAGCCATGCTTCATAACTGAAGAAAGAAAAACTTGTCATGATAAATACAAACTAAAAAGAATTGTGGAAGGAACATACACACTGAAAGGAGACAAACATATCCATGGAGGCATAGGAAAAATTAACCACAGTAGAATGGTAAATAATCAAGAGAGAAAACCTACAGCAAACATTATACTAAATGGGGGAAACTCAGACTTTCCACTAAAACCAGGAATGATACAAAGGTGTCTATTTTCTCCACCCCTTAAACTATTTTAATGTTTTAAAACTTTCTCTACTCTTATTCCTTGAAGTATTAGCTAGAGCAATATGACAAGAGAAACAAAACAACAGAAATTAGAAAGAAGTCAAATTATCCCTATGTGCAGATGATATGATCTTTTTTTTTCCCATGATATTTATTGAGCTCTACATTTTTCTCTGCTCCCCTCCCTGCCACTCCCCTCCCTCCTTCAACCCTCCCTGAAGATCCCTATGCTCCCAATTTACTCAGGAGATCTTGTCTTTTTATACTTTCTACTTCCCATGTAGATTAGATCTATGTAAGTCTCTCTTAGTGTCCGTACTGTTGTCTAAGTCAGATGATATGATCTTACACACTGGAAACTCTAAAAATTCTACCAGAAAACTTTAGAACCTGATTAACCCTTTCTACCAGTATACAAAAATCAACAGGGAAAAAAACCAGTAGTTTTTTTATATACCAATAACACACTTGCCAAGAAAGAAATCAGGGAAACAATCCCACTTATAATAAGCTTTAAAGACACATAATAGCAACTGGGAATAAACCTAAACAAGGAAGTAAGAGACCCACACAATGGAATTTTAAACACTAAAGTAAAAAAAAGACACTAGAAAGATGAAAGAGCCCCTGTGATACTGCGTCAGCAAAATAAAAATGGCTATATTACCAAAAGCAATATGCAATTTCAATGCAATTGCCACAAAAATTCCAATGCCATTCTTCACAGTAGCAAAAAAGGAAAAAAAAATACTAAAACTCACATGGACATACAAAAGAGATACAGGCACAAAAGCAAACATGTAGCTCAATTGAACAGAATAAAGGACTCACAAATCTATACAGTTATGGCCACCTGAGTCTAACAAGAGTTTCAAAACATAAATTGAGGAAAATATAGCCTCTTCACCAAATGGTGCTGGGGAAGTGGAATGAAATTAGATCCCTATCTCTCACTCAAACCTGTGGAGCAGAGACCTTGACCTACAGTAAGCTGAAACTCTAAAACTGTTAGAGGAAATACTCCCAGATAGAGGCATACACAGGTCTTTCTCAAAAGCACACAAACAGCTTAATAGATGAGGCCAGGACTTCACGAATTAAGAAGCTTCTGTGTGGCCAAAGAAACACCTGACTGATGCAGCAGCCTATAGAAAGGGCAAAACTACCGTCCAGCTATGTGTCTGGTGGAAGATGAAACCGGAATGTGTAAAGAGCTCCAGAAACTCAAAATGCCCCAAGTCTAAGTAACCCAGCCAGCAAATGGGCTAAGAAAATTAACACTTCTGAAAATATAAAGTATAATGGCCAGTAAGCATATGAAAAATGTCCACCAACCTTAGCAATCAGAGAAATGAAAATTAAAACCATATGAGATTCCATTTCATCCAGTCAGAATGGCCATCAAACAAAACAAGTATGGAGAATGTGGAGAGAAGGGGACGATACACCTCTGGAGGGACTATAAATTAGTCCAACGGGTTCAAAAGTTTGTTATCAAAGGTCCTCAAAATCTCACAATGGGGGGTTGGGTTAGATCGGTACAGCACTGGCCTGTCACACACAAGGACCAAGACTGATCCCTGGCACCACAAAACAACAAAGCAAGACTGCCTAAAATAAAACTACACTAGGATTCCAGGTCTTTCTATCATAGGTACCTCTACAACTATGTTTATTTCTCCAGTATTCATAATGACTATACTAGGGAAACAGCCCAGGTGCCCACCAGCAGATGAACAGATAGAATACAGCACACACACACCAGATATAAAGAACAATGAAATTATGTCATGTTTTAGAAAGCATATACAATTTAAGAACATCATATTAACATATGAAAACTCAGGCAAATAAATGTTTTCTCTCGTTTGTGAATCCTAGATTTTATACAGATTCACAAGACCATTTCTCCATAGGACAGGAAAGCAGAAGGAGATGGGGAGTGGAGGAAACTATGGGAGGGTATGTGGGGTGGATATGGTCAGAGTGTATGATATACTTGAAGTTGTTTGAAGAAACCTGGCACTATGTATAGTGAATATATGCAAAAAATCAGAGAAAAGAAATCTGGGAGACTTCTTACAGGTGATCAGTGAACAGAAATTACATTTTGACATGTTGCCACTTTTCAGGCTTGACAAATGAAGAGGTAAAACCAGCATGACAGCACCATTTCTCTAATGGCACTGAGCACAAAGCCTGCAAGCTTTAACAGAGCCGAAAGAACCTGACATTTGCTGCACTAGCAGCGGTAGTTAGTGCGGAATGGGGGAGCTAATCACGGGTGAAGTGACACATCACATCCACATGGCAGCTCTCACCAAACAACCCTTCATTCCAGCGTCTACTCACTCTACACAACACAAAAGTGGAGAAAATGCTTGATGTGATTTTCCAGATTACTTAATGGAAAAAAAAGAGGATCCTTGTTGTAATGTTGAGAAAGATAACTTACAGCAGCGAGCTAACCAACTGAGGTAAATGTAATCATTTTTCAACTTTTCGCTTTGGATCAAAAGGAAGACCTATGAGAGAAAAGAAAGGGCGTAAACATGAGGCCGGGTAAACAATAAAAATGGACACAATCAACTAGACCAGGCCTTATTGTTTACTAGCAAAACTGGAGTTAAAAGAAAACATTAATTATTATAAAATTTATGTTGATTGACACTGTATTTTTTAAGACTTATTATTTATGTGTAAGCATGTGAGCCCACTTGAATTTATGCACACCATGAACATGCAAGAGCCCACAGAAGAAGGTGTCAGATCCGCTAGAATTTGGATTACAGGCAGTTGTAAACCACCATATAGGTGCTGGGAACTAAACCCTGGTCTTCTGCAAAGGCAGTAAGTGCTCTTAATGGTTGAGCCATCTCTCTAGCCTAATACTGTACTTTTTAATGTAAACCATAATGAAACAAATTATTTATTTACTCTGTGTGTATATGTGTGCACACACATGTGTGTTTGTGTGTGTGCTTGTGCACATAGTATATGGTGCATGTTTAACACAATGTGCACATGGAGATCAGAGAACAACTTTCAGAAGCTGGTTCTTGCCTCCCACCTTGCTGAAGCAGGGCCTTTCATTTTGCTATTGCAAGTGCTGCACACCAGGCTGGCTGCAAGCTTCCAGGTAGTTCTCCTGCTTCTGTCTCCCCTCTACAAGAATGCTGCCACAGCCAGCTTTCTTATGTGGGTTCCAGGGATGAACTTGGGTCAGCAGGCTTGCATAGCTACTTTCTTAGCCCACTGAGCCATCTTTCTGAACTGTTTTGGTTTTTTGAGGAAGGGTCTTGCTATGTAGTTCAGGATCCTATGCTACTAAGTGCTGGGTTTATAGGAATGGGGTATCAGTTCCTAGCTAAATCAACTTATAATAGTCCTTTACCCTTAGCCATTTTATTTTAGTGAGAAGAAGCTAAGGATTCTTTCAGATATTATCATTCAAAAGCTTTTAAAAGCAGGCACCCGAATAAGTGTCATCATTTTTTGATTTTGTTTTTTGTTTTCCTGGACAGGGTTTCTTTTTCTTTCTTTCTTCCTTTTTTCCCTTCCTTCCTTCCTTCCTTCCTTCCTTCCTTCCTTCCTCCTTTTTTCTTTTCCTTTCTTTCTTTCTTTCTTTTTTTTTGAGATAGGGTTTCTCTGTTAGCTTTGGAGCTTGTCCTGGAACTAGTTCTGTAGACCAGGCTGGCCTCGAACTCACAGAGGTGCCTAAAGGTGTGCACCACCTGGACCATTTTAAAGAGAACAAAAGCAGGTACTCACCTCTTCACCCTCACTGGTGTTGCCTGTCGCAGCTTTGGCTTGGGCATAATTAAAGTTAAAGATGTCATCATTGTAGAAGTAACTCTGAAAAATGTGCCAAAAACATGACACACTGAGTATTAATATGGAAAATACAAAATCATTGGCTATATTGACTAGTAAAATAATGACTAATAATGAATAATCATCAGCTATTCTGACTAAAAAATAATCTTCTTAAAGTTTATTATTGCTGGGCATAGTGCCACACACCTTTAATCCCAGCACTCAGGAGGCAGAGGCAGACAGCGCTCTGAGTTTGAAGCCAGCCTGGGCTATATGATGAATTCCAAGCCAGCCAGAGTGACATAGTGCAACTCTGTCTCTAAAGAAAAAATAACTATGTGTGTGTTGGTGGTAGCAGGGTAATGTGTGTGCTGGTACATGTGGAGGTCAAAGGACAATTTTGAGGTGTCAGCTCTAGCTCTTTCCTTCTATCTTTACGTGATTTCTGGGAATTGAACTCAGGTCACCAAACTTTCAAAGCAACTTTGCTGCCCCAAAGAAATAATCTTACAGAATGAAGCAAGGTGTGGTGGTATACACCTCTAATCCTCGAACTTGGGAGACAAAAGCAGGTGGATCTCTGGGTTAAAGGCCAGCCAGATCTACAGGACAAATTCCAGGACATCCAGGACTACACAGAGAAACTGTCTCAAAAACAACCAAACAAACAAAGGATTATATTAATTCCTTGATGTTATCAATACCATCAGAGAAAGGGGCTAGCAACAAAATTATAACTTCGTTGGGGGAGCTGTGATTGTCCTTCAACTCCTTTTTTGTTGTTGTTTTGAGACAGGGTCTCATTGTGTAACCTTGGCTGTCCTGGAACTCGCTCTGTAGACTGGGCTGGCCATTAACAGAGATCTGCCTACCTCTGTCTCCAGAGTTCTGGGATTAAAGGCACGCACTACCAGGCCCAATTTGGCCTTGAACTCTTAATTCTCCTGCCTCAGTCACCATTCCCATCTAACACAGCACGTGAAGTGTTCATACATAAAGGCACATAGATAATTCATACTGACCTTAAAGGAGTTGAGGTAAATCAAGACATCATCAAACTGCTTAAGCAGGAAGAAACAGGAAGCCATGCACTGCCTCCCTGGTATTGTATCTAAAATAGGGTTAGGGGAAGGGAGAAGAAACCATAGACATTCATGAAATCACAAGTTGTCTTTAGTTAAAATTTGAGTTGTTGTAGGATTTAGAAATAGGAACCAGGCAGTGGTGGCGCACACCTTTAATTACAGCACTCAGGAGGCAGAGGCAGGTGAATCTCTTTGAATTTGAGGCCATTCTGGTCTAGAGAGCGAGTTCCAGGACAGGCTACAAAACTACACAGAGAAACCCTGTCTTGAAAAAACAAAAAATAAAAAAATTGAAAAAAAAAAAGAAGAAATAGGAATGCAGCAGGATGTGGTGGTACACGCTTTTAATCCCAGCACCAGGAGGCAGACAGAAGCAAGTGAATTTCTGTGAGTTCAAGGCCAGCCTGATCTATATAGAGAGTTCTAGGACAGCCAGGTATACATAATGAAACCCTGTCTAAATTAAAATAAAGAATGAATCCCAGGACCTCTTTCTTTCTTTTTTTTAAATTATTTATTTACTTATTATGTACACAGTGTTCTGTCCGCATGTTTGCCTGCATGTCAGAAGAGGGCACCAGACCTCATTGTAGATGGCTGTGAGCCACCATGTGGTAGCTGGGAATTGAACCCAGGACCTCTGGAAGAGCAGTCAGTGCTCTTAACCTCTGAGCCATCGCTCCAGCTGCCCCCAGGACCTCTTTCTAAGTCCTGATTTTGAAATTTAAGATTCTGCTGACCCCAGGCTCTAGAGTTACCTCCCAGAGCCCACAAGAAACACATCCCCCGCGAGTATACTGGTTTTGGTATTCCCTAGACTGTCTTTATGAGGCTTTGGTTTATGCAACTGGTATTTACCTCAACTCAACCAGTATGGTCCAATCTCCACAGTGATCTGTCCAACACAACCCAGCACCTCTGAACTTAAGCAGAGGAATAATGTGCCGAGGAGCTATCTGATTCTGATCTGGTCCAGCATGCTGGTATGACACCCGAAGCCACACCATGGCATTTCAAAGGCTCCATGCTGTGCAAGGTTTGTTATAGGCTGCTATGTTCCGTAATCTATACCTGCATCATGTACAAAGTCTGTCTGTCCCACTGGAATGCAAGCCCCACAAAGGCAGGGGTCCTTGTTTTATTTGCTACTACATCCCCAATGCTTCAGTCAGTTTTTGTTGTACAAATCAAAAAGTGAAATAGGGAGAAGAAATACTAGTCAATAAATAGTGTTGGAGAATCATTTGTGACTCTCCAGGGGTAGTTTTTTTTTAAAGTTAACAATTGGGGGGCTGGAGAGATGGCTCAGAGGTTAAGAGCACTGCCTGCTATTCCAAAGGTCCTGAGTTCAATTCCCAGCAACCACATGGTGGCTCACAACCATCTGTAATGGGGTCTGGTGCCCTCTTCTGGCCTGCAGGCATACACACAGACAGAATATTGTATACATAAAAAATATATAAATAAATATTTAAAAAAAAAGTTAACAATTGGTTCAGCAAGCACAGTTTTTTGCTCTGTAGATGAGGCTGGCCTGGAACTCAGAGACCCATCGCCTCTGCCTTCAGAGTGCTGGGACTAAAGACACCATTCTAAGCAGATTGAAACTTTTTAACGGGGAGTGATGGGATGGACTCAGTGTGATGACATATATCTGTAATACCAGGACTTAAAAATCTATTTATGTATTTACTCTCTCTCAGATTTATTATTTATTATGTATGTATGTATGTCTGTACACCAGATCTCATTACAGATGACTATGAGCCACCATGTGGTTGCTGGGAATTGAACTCAGGACCTCGGGAAAAGTGAGCAGTCAGTGCTCTTAACAACTCAGCCATCTCTCCAGCCTCCCTCTCTCTCTTTAAAATCTTTAAGATTTTATTTTTATTTATGTGTACATATACGTATTCAGGCATGTGCGTGCAGATGCCCACAGAATCCAGAGAAAGGTATCAAATTCCCTGGAGTTAGAGTTATAGACATTTAACTGTGAGCTGCCCAACATGAGTGTTGGGAACCAGACTCCAGTCCTCTGCAAGAGTAATACATGCTCTTAACCACTGAGCCATCTCTCTCTTTTTTTAATGGACTCTTATTATATTTTAACATTCTGAATTGTGTGTATGTGAGTGTGGCCATGAAACTGCCATGGTGAGCATGCAGAGGTCAGAGGACAAGTTGTTTCTCTCCTTCTACCACATAGGTTTTGATGAACAAACTCAGGTCGTTAGATTTGGTGGCAAATGTCTTAACCCACCAGTCAGTTCACTGACCTTTTTTTTCAATTTTTCTTTTTCATGTGTATGACAAATGTGTTTATGTGCATGATGTGTATGCATGTTTGTGTATGTACCACAGCATTCCTGGGGGCGCGTTGAGAGGGCAACTTCACACACTGCTCCTTGCCTTCTAGCTTGTTTGAGCCAGGCTCTCTTGTAGCTGGGTTGTATGTGCCAGGCTAACTGCCAGGCACGCTTTCTGGGGTTCCCCAGTCTCCACCTCCCAACTGACAGCAGAAGCACCGGGACTGCTTACACGGGTGCTGGGAATCCAGACTCAGGTCTGCATGCTTGTATTACAAGAGCTTTACTTTGGAGCCATTTGCTCAGTCTGGGGTTATTTTTATAAGCAACAAAATATGCTCTGAAAGTAGGTTTGCGGATGTGGTGGTGCATGCTTGTAATCGCAGCACTTGGGAGGCAAAGGCAGGAGTATCACTGTGAGTTCGAGGCCAGCCTGGTATACAGAGTGAATTCCAGGACAGTCAGGGCTACACAGAGAAAACCTGTCTTGAGAAACCAAAAGAAGAAAAAGAAAAACTAATTTAGACTTACAATTCTCAGGAACTAATGTGCAAATTCATTCCTGTATAGTGGTATATTATTTGTGTTTAATAAATAATAATTAGAAGAGAGGATAGTTCATCAAACAACATGATAGTTTAATCTAAACTAACCTATAAAACTAAAAACTAACAAATGGCTAAGCGGTGGTAGCACACGCCTTTAATCCCAGCATTCAGGAGACAGAGGCAGGCGGATCTCTGTGAGTTCAAGTCCAGCCTGGTCTACAAGAGCTAGTTCCAGGACAGGCACCAAAGCTACAGAGAAACCTTGTCTCGAAAAAACCAACCAAACAAAAAAACTAACATTTTTTTCATTTGATCAGATATAACTTGACAAAATAAAATCTCCCCAAAATTATGGTTGGGGAAGGATTTTGTTTCTGTCTTTTCAGGAGAATAAAGGTATCCAGCTAAAGAATCCAAAGACCACTGGACAAATGAGACATCTGAAGAAAAAGGACAAATCATCCACACAAAAAAAGTCTCAAGAAAAAAAGTAAATTGGCCTATTACATTTCCAACAGGATAAAATTTCATAAATCTTCCCAAATGTTTCTTTCTGCTGTTCTCTACAGACATATAATCCAAGTGGTCCTTTTGAAGTCCCAGTCCAGTTAAAGAGTAAAGCTGGCTTGTTAAGTGAAATCCAAAATCTCTGTCTCATGTCAGAAGAGCCACCTGATATGGGACACAAGAAAAACAAATATTTAAGGACTATTATATTGCCACTAATCTCATAATCCTTTGGTTTTATATTTTGACTCTTTAACAGCTTTTCTTAAGGTATAAGATTTATAAAATGAAGCCAGGCAGTGATGGCGCACGCCCTTAATCCCAACACTCAGGAGGCAAAGGCAGGTGGATCTCTGTGAGTTCGAGACCAGCCTGGTTTACAAGAGCTAGTTCCAGGACAGGCTCCAAAGCTACAGAGAAACCCTGTCTCGAAAACCCAAAACAAAACAAAAAAAGAGTTATAAGATATATAGAGAGAGTACTAACTAATTCTAGAAAAAGGTTTCATCTACCTTCCTGTACATGATTTCAGGTTTTGAGTCTCTATAGTTTTCTACAAAGAACCATGAGCATGCCTAACAGCGACCTTTGAAGTCTCCATAAGGAGGATAGGGCCCCACAACGACAATTCCTCCAGGACTATGATAACACTACTAAGCTGAAAAACACCACCTAAGGATTGGTTTTGGACTACAAAGTGCTCAGAACAATTTCAAGGTGACTAGCTGAGATGATCCAGCCTCACAGACTACTCTAGCCAGGATTTCAGATAAGCCCTGCACTTTACCATTATGCAGAGACTGAACAACAAATGATACAGCTGCCTCTCTCCCAGGACTTGACAATTAATTCATTTTTTTTCTTTTCAGGATCCCCTAAAGATGCCATCACCCCCAGACAGCAGGAAGTAAATTTAAGAACACAATGCCAACATTCCCAAAAGGTGGGGTGAGTGGTTTTTGGTCGTTTAATGGGTTATGGATATTTGTCATTGTTTAGGGCAGGTTGGGTATAAGTTGTTATTGGTTACAGCCAGGAGGAAAGTTGAATAAAGGAAATTAGATTCAAGGTTCTTGTTTTGAAAAGAAACAAAGGGGAATATAGATACAATAAGACAAAAAGTTAGATTATTGAGTCTACTTTTAAAAAGCAACTACTAGTTTTAAATGTTTTACATTGGATTGGATGTTTGTATATTGTATACAAATTTTGTATATTGATACAAATTTGAGATTAATTCTGTTAGAACATATGGTACATACATTTCTACTCTTGTTCAAGGTATTGTACCTATACAACTCATTTAACATGTAATGCAAATGTCTAGTCTGTGAAAATTATTATTACCAACTGTTTAGAATAATAAAGAAATGCAGGTTAGTAATTATAATCACCTATTACAATCGAACTTGTAGTCACATTAGGTATGTTTTCAAGGTCAAACAAAGATATATTTTAGCTAGACAGATCATCTTCAAACACTTCAGAGATCTACAGAATATGGCATTTAAGATGTTTTAATAACACGTAGCTTCTTTTCTCTTTTTTATGACAATGAGACATGTCTGCTCCTGGCAACACCAATCTATTTCAGAGAAGATGATGGGCATTGCAGAAATTCCATATGGAGTTTACTTTCTTTGTAGCAAAAGTAAGCCACTGGGCAAGACTTGCCTCGACTGTTGACAGTATGCTGTCCTAATTGGACAAGCAGGACACAAAAAAAAGTGACTGCCAAACATTGTCAAGACAAGGAGGGAGTGCCCTTCTGACTATCCTGCTTCACAGAAAAGTCTGTTGGATATGCTAGGTCTGCAGGCCAAAGATGGATGCCCCAGTATTACAGAGGAACTTTGGATGGCTGTCCAGGAAGCCAACTGTTTATGTCATCTCTCACATTTTTTTTTGAAGTCGCTTGCTGGCATTTCCTGCTTACTCAGTTAATATTATTTCCTTCTTGGGTCTCTGAGGGAGTTGAAGATTAGACAGTTATAGTTTTCCTTGTTTACCAGACGCAGTAATCAAGTTGTGATAGAAAGTAAATTAGGTACAAGACTTTCGACTCACCTAGATAGGATAAATATGGGATATTTTCTCTGAATTTGTCAAATGCAAATACTAGACATTGTTGATGTATTTACTGCCTGTATATAGTTTATAGTTATTGTACTTATTGTATATAGTTTTATTATATTAGTTATAGCTAGCTTTCTTTTTATTTTAGATAAAAAGGGGAAATATAGTAGTATATTATTTGTGTTTTAGTAAATAAAGTTTGCCTGAAGATCAGAGGGCAAAACAGCCATACTAGTGAGCCAGGGAGTTGTGGCACACACCTTTAATCCCAGGACTCTGGAGACAGAGGCTGATGGATCTCTATGAGTTCAAGGTCACCCTGGACCAAGATTGACTCTATCTAAGAAAGAAACAGAGCTCACACAAAGGTGATTCCAATATTTGGGATCACACACCTTTAATCCAAGCATTAGGGTTGTGGAGACAGGAGTGATATGGCTGGGCAGAGAGACGAATATAAGAGGGGAGAGACAGGAACTCAGTGCCGTGTGGAGTGTGGGGTATGGAGTCTTCAGGATTTATGGAGACAGGATCTTGCCCATTTTTGGTCTGAGGTAGAGGGAAGAGCCAGTGGCTGGCTGCTTTGCTTTTCTGATCTTCAAATTGAACCCCAATATCTGTCTCTGGGTTTTTATTATTCGTGCTACATTCCTTGTTTTTAAAAATCTATTCTTACATAACTCTTTTAAAAATTGTACTTATTTTTTATATATATGAGTGTTTTGCCTAAATTTATGTCTGTGGATCATATATGTGTTCCTTGTTCCCATAGAGGCCAGAAAAGGACATCCATTCCCTGGGACTGGAATTACAGTCGTGAGTTGTCATGTGGGTACTGGGAATTGGATTCGGATCTTCTGTAAGAACAGACAGTGCTCTTAACTGATGGGCCATTTCTCTAGCCCATAACCTTTTTTCTCCCCCTCCCAAGACTGGGTTTCTATGTGTAGCCCTCCCTGGCTGTCCTGGAACTCACTCTGTAGATCAGGCTGGCCTCGAACTCACAGAGATCTCCTGAGAACTAGGATTAAAGGCATGCACCACCACTGCCTAGATCCCCCCTTTTTAAAAAACTAACCTACTTTTGTTTTAATTACGTACACGTGGGTATGTGCACATGTGTGTCAGGTACCTATGAAGTCCAGAAAGGAATACTGGATCCTTTGGAGCTAGGGTTACAGGCAGTTGTGAACCACCTGATGTGGGTGCTGGGAATTGAACTTGAATCCTCTGTAAGAGCAGCAAATATTCTTAACAACTAACATGTTCAAAGGGGATAATTCTAATATTTTCTTTTATTGCTGTGTTTATTTGTGTGTGTGTCATTGTTGCAATAGTTTCCTATATACCAGGCTGGCCCTCACCATGGAGCCAAGCATTCCTTGAACTTCTGATCATCCTGTTTCTGTCTTCCGAGGGCAAGAATTATAGGTATCAGCTATCAAGTGAGCTTCATGTGGTGCTAGAAATCAAACCCAAGAGCTTGTGAGTGCTAGGTGAGCATGCTACAAAATGAGCTACATCCTCAGCCTGCCTCTCCAGTTCCAACCCTTTGTTTCATAACGAGAAGCATGACATGTCCCTCCACAGTCAGACTCCACTAGTCAATCTTGCCCAACTCCAATTATGAATTGTGTTCAAAAGGACAGATTGTGACATACCACATTCACTAGCTGATCCTCCCACCAACTGGAAAAACTGCTGGGCAATTTTCATATGATCCCTCTGCAAAACAGAACAGAACAGATAGAGAGGAAACAGGCACAAATATTATATTTATATTATACTTAAGATTACAATGCACTTTCCTGTATGTCATTGAACAAATATCTTTGTTTTAAATCATGCTCAAGTTCTTATTAGCTTATTATTACAAGCACCAAGAAAATTACAGCCAGAAATTTTGTGAAAATTTAGTCAGAGAAGAAAAATCCAACCTTGAAATTTCACCCTAAAACCCTTGCATTAAATAAATTAATACACTCAATAAATATGTAACACACTCTCTGACTGTGCCTGAACTTTGTACTGAAACCATAGACATAGCAAGGATCATATACTTGTTAATTTATGCAATAAATATTTGCTGCCTACATGGAGAGATCTAGAGATGAAAGTCTTTATTGTATTCTTTGTTTCATAAGGAACTTAATATGCAACATTAACATTGATAGAAACCTTAGTTTATCTATCTGTCTGCCTGCCTGCCTGTCTATTGAGAAAGGGCTGCACTATATAACTCAGGCTGTCCTTGAACTTGAGATCCTCTTGCCTTGGCCTCCCATGTCTGTAGTTATAGGTATCTGCCACCATGCACATCAGCAGCCTAACTTTAGACTGCTTTCTTAGTTATATGAAGCTCTTTAGCTGGGCAGTGGCGGCACATGCCTTTAAACCCAGTACTCCAGAGGCAGGGGGATCTCTGAATTTGAGGCCAGCCTGGCCTACAGAGAGAGTTACAGGATAAACCCTGTCAAGAAAAACAAACCAAAAAGAAGAAGAAGAAGAAGAAGAAGAAGAAGAAGAAGAAGGAGAAGGAGAAGGAGAAGGAGAAGGAGAAGGAGAAGGAGAAGGAGAAGGAGAAGGAGAAGGAGAAGAAGAAGAAGAAGAAGAAGAAGAAGAAGAAGAAGAAGAAGAAGAAGAAGAAGAAGAAGAAGAAGAAGAAGAAGAAGAAAGCAGCAGCAGCTGTTTAAACTAAGCTTTGGGGGAGGCCGAAAACTGAAGATTGGTCATCTGGGTATATTGTATTTGAGACCCTGTCTCATAAAACCGAAAGACCCTGTCTCATGAAACCAAAATTCAAAAACGAAACAGCTTTTCTAGAAGTGATAGGGGTATATCCCCAGTACCTTAAAAGCTTTTCTACAGAAAGAATTTTTCTCATTTTCTAGGTACCAAATCCATTTTCTGTGTTCATCAGTAAAGAGATGACCATATTACATTGGGGCTCTTTGAAACAAAATAGCAAGTTTTATGGACAAAAGCTAAAAATCTCTACATAATAGAATTGTTTTTGCAGGGATCCTGGACTTGAGGGTTTAAAGAATTAGAAGGAACTGAAGGACCAAGGATATGGCTCAAAGCAAGTATATACCTAGCATAAGGGTTTGCTTCCTAGCACCCCAACCCAACAGTAAAGTACAAGGACCTACAGAAGAACCCAGTGATTGTAAGCTTGTCATTTGTTGCACATCCATTCCGGTTTTTACATAACCAGAACTTGGCAAAGTATGGATTGCTAATGATTTCATACTCACCGAACCCATTTCCTGGCCAAGGGCTGCGTTAACAACTCCCTTGAGAATGTACTCCTGGAAAACACAATCAGGCCATAAATCAGTTGTGTGGGCTTTCCTGGCGGCCCCTTGGCCAGTTCTACTCTACATGCTATAAAATCCCTGTCCTGCTCTACCCCTGGCTTATGGAAGGAAGTGGAGTCCGGTTTGATTTCTAGCAGGCAAGTGTCATAGAGCAGAGGTTATCATCGTAAAAGCTCAGTCCTAAGTAGAAACACACGGGAGATGGCTCAGACAGCAAAGGACTTACCATGTAGCATGAGGACCCTAGTTCAATCCCCAGGACCCATGGAAATTGGAATCCCAGTGCTGGAGAGATGAAAACAGGCAGATTCCTGGGGCTTGATAGGGAAGCCAGGCTCACCTAATCAGTGAGCCCAGGCCAGTGAGAGACCTTGTCTCAAAGAACAGTGGAGACACTGCTTGTGGTCATTCCCCCTCTCCAATGTCACAATAAGTATACTTTGGCCCTTTCCCTAAACATGTGATACATGTGATACTTACTTAAAGATATTTTCTCTTTTGGAGGCCTGTGGCCTCATCTGTATCCTATATTTTTCAGTCTTGGCTCAAAATTTTAATAATGCTTTCCATAGAAGTATCATTAGCTTTTATTAAGAGGGCTCATTCTAGGTAGTAAAAAGATACTGGAGCCTTTAGTTCCCTTGAGAAAAAGACGTTTTTAGGCTCCATCCAGTCGGGAAGTGTCTTATATTCAGATTGTTTTCCTGTCTTTTGTTTCTTCTTTTTTTTTTAAAAAAAATATTTATTTATTTATTATGTATACAATATATGCCTGCAGGCCAGAAGAGGGTGCTAGATCTCATTACAGATGGTTGTGAGCCACCATGTGGTTGCTGGGAATTGAACTCAGGACCTTTGGAATAGCAGGCAATGCTCTTAACCTCTGAGCCATCTCTCCAGCCCGTTTCTTCTTTTTTTAAGTATTTATTTATTCTGTGTCGTGCATGTGTGTGTTTATGGGTGTGGGTACATGTATACACTATAGCATGCATGTGGAGGTCAGAGTACAAGTGTGGGATTTGTCACTTTCCTTCTACCATGTGGATTCCAGGGACTGAACTCAGGCCGTCAGGCTTGATGGCAGGAGTTTTTACCCACTAAACCATCTTGCTGGCCTCATGCAGCCTGTACTCAGTGAAGGGATGCTTACTATGTACTTAGCACACAGTGCTGCAGATGCAATAGAGACACAGTTCCTGACTGCAGGGAGTGAACAACTTACTGATGGAAGAGAGACAAGTTGCAGACAATGATATTAGAGACAAATTAGGAGTTGTTTATTTCATTAGAAATATAGATTTAAATTTTTTAAAACAGATTTTAATATTTTTAAACTTTAGACCTTTTTAGGAATGAAATAGATATTCTGAGACTTGAACCACATTAAAAAAACAAAGCCCAGAAAAATCATTCTCATCCTAAAGCCCCCCATGCCACTGATATCTAGTCTTCCTGGCTACTACAACGGGACTCTTCTCTGCTACTCCTTACAGCTGTGGCCTGCAGTGCTGCTCCCCACAGCCCTTGTCTAATGGAAGTGCATGGCACCTCCACTTACCTGAGGCGTCGTAGGCTCCAGATCCTTGATTAAGCTATAAGCTTCCTGTACGTCGTCTGCAATGTAAGGAGTCAGTCAGTTGTTAGATGAGCTTGTGCTAGATGAACTCGCTGCAGCCGTTGCTAGAGAACTGGAGTCTGCAGCTTTCAAACAGTCATACAGAGTAGGGGACAGCTTAGGAATAGAGCACTTTTACAGCCTGTTCAAGGCCACACGTGTGTGTACAAACACACGCAGAAAATGTGATGTTTTACCTGACCTTTAATTCTCTATCAAGTTGAAGGCTGTATAGTTATCCTAAAGAAAACAAATATTTTTCTTCTCAAAAAATGCGTGTGTGCATGTGCGAAGGCCAGAGGACAACCTCAGGCGTCATCCTCAGGGACACAGTCACCCACTTTGAAACCAATTAGGCTAGCCTGGCTAGCCAGAGCCAGGGACCCTTCCGTCTCCACCTCCCCCGTGCTGAGAGCACAGGTGCAAGACACTGCCCCTGGCACTTTCACCCGGCCTGGAGCCGGAACTCAGGTCCTCCTGGCTTTCAAGGTGAGCACTTTATGGACTGAGCTGTGCCCTGACCCAAGAAAACAATTATCTTTAGGAAACTCACATTGAGCCACAAGACACCTAAAAAATGCCCAAACTAAGACTCTAGGCTGGGCCAGGCATGGTGGCAACCACTTCTAATTCCAGCACTCAGGAAACAGAGGCAGGCAGATCTTTGTGTTCAAAGCCAGCCTGGTCTACATAGTGAGAGTTCTAAAACAGCCAGAGCTGTTACACAGAGGAATCCTATCTTCAAAAACAAAAAGTCCCCTTCCTTTTCTTTCTAAAAGAAATATGTATTCCATACCCAAGAGTGAAATAGCAATGGTTGTCCTGGAGCTCACTGTGCAGAACAGGCTGGCCTTGAGTTCTCAAAGAACCACCTGCTTCTGCCTTCAGAGTGGAGGGATCACAGTTATGTGCCACCAGCCCCGCATAAAAATTATGTAACCTGGAGTCTTTGGAGGTTCTATAATTTGTTTTTGTTTATACTAGAAATTTTTCATAAAATAACTTGTAAAATATATTCACTTTTTCATTAATTCATATCTATAACCAAATTTCTTTTTGCTTATCTATCATATAGAAGGGACTGTTTGCAAGACATGTTCCCACAAAATACACATTTTTCTCAGTAAGCAGGCATAAGTTGCCTGGTTTGCCTCTACCATGCACTGAAAAGGCCGCACTGCTGGTTTAAGGTCCGTGGCCAAGCGCCCTTCTCTGCTAACCTCTGAAAGAGCTGCTCCAGGAACCAGGCGCCTCTCACAGGATCGCTGTACTACAGAGTGAGATGCAGCCACCGTGAGCAAATATAAAAGCTGAGAGGTTTTTATTGTTTATTTTTTTTAAGATTTATTTATTTATTATGTACACAGTGTTCAGCCTCCATGTATGGCTGCAGGCCAGAAGAGGGTGCCAGATCTCATCACAGATGGTTGTGAGCCACCATGTGGGTTGCTGGGAACTGAACTCAGCACCTCTGGAAAAGCAGTCAGTGCTCTTAACCTCTGAGCCATCTCTCCAGCCCCAAAAGCTGAGAGTTTTAAAGCAAACAAAAAACACAAGAAAATGTGAATGTACATTTTCATAAAATGCAAACAAGAAAAATAAAATAAGAGGGAGAAAAACATTGAAGACCCAACAGGAACTTGACAGAGGACAGAAGAGTAAAGAGAAGAGCAGGATGAGGAAGAAGAGGCAGTGACAACTCATGAGTGCCATGAAATCTGTTCACGACACTGTTGCAAATTCGTATTTGGAAGTGTTATGTGCGTAAAATGTACACAACTGATTCAATCAGTTTAAGTATTCTAAAATATTTTTCTTCCTAAGTCAGAACACGACAAATTTTCCTTACCTTGGCGAAGGTAGTAAATCACTAGGTTTAGCCTAGCTTCAGGAATGACGTCAACCAAGGGAGGTAAAACCTGCAAAGCCCCCTCGCCTCCTCGGAAAACAACCTGCGTAGAGAGAGTACTGTAGCAGCACAGGCACACACGGTCACCACTGGAAACACTAAGGGGCCCTGGGTGGTGGCAGAAGGAGAGAACTAACGCCCACAATTGTTCTCTGACTACCACATGCAGGCCACAGTGCACATGCTTACTGTGCACCCATGCACACACAATAAGTCAGTTAATAAATATGATTTTAAAAATTGATGAGAAAATGATGAGAAGACAGACAACTTGAGTTCAATCTCCAGGACTCACATTCTTTTTTCTTTTTTGATTTTTTGAGACAGGGTTTCTCTGTGTTATCTCTGGCTGTCCTGGAACTCACTCTGTAGACCAGGCTGGTCGCAAACTCACAGAGATCCACCTGTCTCTGCTTTCCTGAGTGCTTGGATGAAAGGCGTGTGCCACCACTGCCTGGCTATGACCTACATTCTTAATTCCAGCAAGTTGTTCTCTGACCACCACAAGTTCACATGTGCACCATGAAAATACATACCCACACATACACACAGAAATGGAATAAAACATTTAAAACAATTTGTTCACACTATTTAACTTCCACTGCCTAGCAAATGTTCAGAATGTGGTAAACTGTCCACAAATACACTGAAACTAAGATTATCAGGCATGGACTTCATAATTTTACCCTCAGAATATTCATGGTGATCATTTTTTCTGGTTTCTTTTTTCTGTCCCTTCCTTTAACAAGGGAACTTCATCTGCTCCCTCGATCCTATTGCTTCTAACTCCATCTGACTCCGGTTCTCCATTAACCACTGTATCTTCAGTCTTCCCAAAGCAGCAGCCCTACTTCTCAGCTTGAAGCACACACACAAGGGTTTTTGTTCTCTTGTCAAATCTCTACTTGGTTCCTTTGTTCCCTCTGGAGAATGCCCTATTTTTTTTTCTTTCAATGGTAAACTTCAAAAGCTGTGGTTAACTGCTAATTTCCTCTTACCCTGTCACTCCTTAGCCTCCCCCAAATTTGTGTTTTGCTTCCAGCACCCTAGTGAAGTTACTCTCAAAAGTCACAAATGTACCCCTTCAACTAAAGGACTTTTTGATGTTCCATGCTTTTGTTGTTTCATGTTTCTCTGTGGTTTGACACTGCAGGCTTTAAGAGGATGGTAAAAATCACACCTCCATTGGCAGTATTCCATCAGATGGTGGGGGTTACACAGAAAAGTTAAAAAACAAGATGGCTCAGCAGGCAGGCTTGTGTTACTATACACTGAACACCCCTAAGACCTGGAATTTTTTTTTTTTTTTTTTTTTGGTTTTTCGAGACAGGGTTTCCCTGTAGTTTTTAGAGCCTGTCCTGGAACTAGCTCTTGTAGACCAGGCTGGACTCAAACTCACAGAGATCCGCCTGCCTCTGCCTCCCGAGTGCTGGGATTAAAGGCGTGCGCCACCACTGCCCGGCAAGACCTGGAATTTTGAGTGTGCTGCTGATGCCATGAGTGTAAAAGTATACACATGACCACAAAGAGTAGGCTTGGCTGAGTACAGTGACATATGCCTTTCATGTCAGCAGTGGAGAGGCAAAAACAGATGGCTCTTTATGAGTTCCAGGCCAGCTTGGTCTATGTAGAGTTCCAGGCCAGCCTGGTCTATGGAGAGTTCCAGGCCGTCCTGGTCTAAACAGAGTTCCAGGCCAGCCTGGTCTAAACAGAGTTCCAAGGCAAGCCTGGTCTATATGGAGAGTTCCAGGCCAGCCTGGTCTATACAGAGTTCCAGGCCAGCCTGGTCTAAACAGAGTTCCAAGGCAAGCCTGGTCTATATGTGGAGTTCAGGTCAACCTGATCTATATAGAGTTCCAGGCCAGCTTGTTCTATACAGAGTTCCAGGTCAGCTAGGGCTATGTAGTGAGATCTTGTCTCAATAAAAAGAGGAAACAAACAAAGCCACAAAAGAAGCTATAGTTTTTGTTACCACTGTATTCAGATGAGGAAGCTGACTCATCATACAAGATCATTTGCTTAGTGCTCCAGGTGTGTGGCTTGGGAGCACACAGTCTGCATCTCGTTATGTTGCATGACTGGTAGAATACAACTTCATCTGAGCTTAGACTTATTTTAAGCAATGGTCATCATGATCTAGTCCGATACCATTGCTCATCCAAATTTACTCTCCACTCCCTCTAGACTACTACTCTGGTACAATCATCCCTGGTCATCTTACACATGTCATACTTGCTCTAGATTCATAACCTACCTAGATTAGAATGAACCCTCAAAAACTCAGCCAATCTTCAAGAATTAAACAACTGTCCCCATTATTCTAACACATGAGGATATGTTCCTCTGGTCCCCCAAGGACAAGGGACACTTGGGTCTGCCTTGCCTTGCTCTTCTTTCAAAATGTGATGCACATTCTGCCCTCCTAATGAGAGGTTCCCCAAGGAAAGAGACTGGTGTTAGAAACTCATTTCATCCCTTTCACAGTAATGAGGCATTCCTTGGAGTAGCACAACATTTGCTGGGGAATCTCCTTTTTCGTTTTGTTTTCTTGGTTTTTCAAGACAGGGTTTCTCTGTAACTTTGGAGCCTGTCCTGGAACTAGCTCTTGTAGAACAGGCTGGTCTCGAACCCACAGAGATCCGCCTGCCTCTGCCTCCCGAGTTCTGGGATTAAAGGCGTGCGCCACCACCGCCCGGCTGTAATCTCCTTGTATTCATCTTTAATTGCTGTGATGTACCAAAATAAAATAGGACTCAAGTCAGTCAAGATGGGAACCTTACTCACCAGATTGTGCCTGATGAGTTCTTTTGCAAACTCAAAGGGTGAAGAGGCATTGTCCATCAAGCTTTTGAGTTCTGCCTGAAATATAAAAAGGAAAGACGTATCAAAGTAATAAGCATATAGCTCTTATTTTTTAAGATTTACTTTGTTATTATATTTATTTATTTTGATTTTTTTAGTTCTCTCTATGCAGTCCTGACTGTCCTGGAACTTGCTATGTATACCAGGCTGGACTTGAATTTACAGAGATCTGCCTGCCTCTGCCTCCTGATGCTGAGATTAAAGACATGCACCATCACACCTAGCTTATTATTCTCTTAAATTATGTATATGTGTGTGCATCTCTGTGTGGATGTGTGGATGTGTGCATGTGGAGTGTGGGTACTCCCTAAGGCCAGAGGTATCAGATACCTCTGGAGCTGGAGTTATAGGTGGTTGTGAATCATCCAACATGGGCTCTGGGAACTAAACTCAGGTCCTCTGCAAGAGCAGTATATGTTTTCAATCATTGATCAATCTCTCCAGTCCCAAGGGTATAGTTCTTATGTCACATATCTATATAATGCTTTATAGTTTATAAAGAGTATAACATGCTATTTTACTTGATCCTTGGGGCTCTTAGTCAATATAATTATTATTATCCACATTTTACAGATGACATAATTGCTTTTATTTATTTGTTTGTTTGTTTATTTATTTATTTATTTTTGGTTTTTCAAGACAGGGTTTCTCTGTAGCTTTGAAGCCTGTCCTGGAACTAGCTCTTGTAGCCCAGGCTGGCCTCGAACTCACAGAGATCTGTCTGCCTCTGCCTCTCAAGTGCTGGGATTAAAGGCGTGCGCCACCATCGCCCGGCTGATATAATTGATTCTTAGAAATAGAAGTTAAGTGTTTTGGAGGCTGGGGTTGTAGCTCTGTAGCATGCTTGCCTAGCATGCAAGAAGCCCTGAGTTTGATCCTAAGCACCTCATAACTGGAAGTGTTGGTACACATCTGTAATCTCAGGACTCTAGAAATAGAAGCAGGAGGATCAGAAATTCAAGGTCATCCTTGCCTACATAGGAAAGCTGAGTCTACCCTGGACTACACAGCATTCTAAAGTTAAGTGTCTCAAGCCTCATACTCAGTAAGACATTTAAAAATTGTGCAGGTTAGTTTTAAGACTCCTAGGGTCGCCAGGCGGTGGTGGTGCACACCTTTAATCCCAGCACTTGGGAGGCAGAGGCAGGCGGATCTCTGTGAGTTCGAGACCAGCCTGGTCTACAAGAGTTAGTTCCAGGACAGGCTCCAAAGCCACAGAGAAACCCTGTCTCGAAAAACCAAAAAAAAAAAAAAAAAAAAAAAAAAAGACTCCTAGGGTCAATCTTTATTTTCAGTGTCAAAGACTTAGAAGTTAAGCCTTTGATTTTTCAGTCTTACCATTATACCTATATTCTTTTTTCTAATTTTATTATCTCTATTATTAAAAACTTGCAAAAATTCATACACCAGAATTAACCAGATTCAAGTCTATATGTCACAATGAACTTCTATACAGTTTGAGTAGCAGTTCTGAATCCACAGAGCTTCACATTGGATTTTACACTTCCACTATCAAGTACATTTTTATGCACTTATCTGCTGGGAGATAATGCTCTTTCCCCTGTAAAGATTTTCACTCATATTGGTTTAATAAAATGCTGACTGGCCAGTAGTAAGGCAGGAAGTATAGGAAGGATGACCAGACTAAGAGAATTCTGGGAAGTGGAAAGGCAGAGATGCAGTCACCAGCCAGATACAGAAGAAGCAAGATAAGAATGCCTTACTGAGAAAAGGTACCAAGCCATATGGCTAAACATAGGCAAGAATTATGGATTAATTTAAGTTTTAAGAGCTAGTCATAATAAACCTGAGCTAATAGTCTAAGCAGTTTATAATTAATATAAGCCTCTGTGTGTTTCTTTGGGACTGAATGGATGCAGGACTGGACAGGACAGAAACGTCCATCTACAAATGGTACCCAAATGTTTGGCAAGAATTTCTACATAAAGCCTGAGAAAGTTTTTTTTTTTATTTTAAAAAAAAGGATCTAGACAGACAAGAACAGAGTCAAACACAGCTTCTTGGTAACTGTCTTCTTTTCTCCTGTAGGTTCTATTAACAAAGGTCCATGTAGACCAGGCCTTGGAACTAACTCTGTATAGACCAGGCTGGCCTGGAACTCTTCATATTGATCAGGCTGAATTGGAACTCACAGAGGCAAAGGAAGGCAGATCTGTGTGAGGTCAAGGCTAACATGGTCTACATAAGGAGTTGGAGGCCAACCAGAACTACATAGTGAGACCCTGTCTCAAAAAAATGTTTATACACTTATTGGTTATAGAATCACACTGGCAATGACCAAGAAGCATTACTACAGAACTATAAATCCTAGAGGGTTTTTTTGTTTTGGTTTGGTTTTTTTGTTTTGTTTTGTTTTTTTTGTTTTTTGAGACAGGGTTTCTCTGTGGCTTTGGAGCCTGTCCTGGAACTAGCTCTTGTAGACCAGGCTGGTCTTGAACTCACGGAGATCCGCCTGCCTCTGCCTCCCGAGTGCTGGGATTAAAGGTGTGCGCCACCACCGTCTAGCTAAATCCTAGAGTTTATGGGCTAACCTGGGAACTGTTAAAAAGTAATTCCCATTAGAACTGAGCTAATTAGAAACACACATCTACATGCCTACCTCAGCTGCTTTTCCATTGTAAAGGCGAAAGTGATTGCAAGCCTTAAGGTTGAGTGCAATGGTACTATCAGGAATTTGCTGAAGGTAAACAGCCAGGACTTCTTGGGACACATCATAGTAATCCAATTTGTAGTAGCAGAGGGCCACATAAACATTGAGGGCCAGGTACTCCCTGTTAGCAGAAAGATTCAGGCTGAAGTATATTTCACAGAGGCTGATTCCTGATACAACAATCATATGGTTTCCAAACATCTTCCTTTATTAATAACAAATTCACTTGACTCTTTTCCAATTTTGATCAAGACTACTAACTAACCATCACTTTATCAATTAAAGTTCATATAACAACTGGGTACGTCTTCTACATACAGAAGTAACATGATAATAATAAGGTAGGAATGGAAGGGACAGAAGGTGCAACATGCTTACAAAACAAAAGAAACTGCATATCCAACAACACATCTGATTTGGAAAGATATG
This sequence comes from Ondatra zibethicus, assembly GCA_004026605.1. NCBI lineage: Eukaryota > Metazoa > Chordata > Mammalia > Rodentia > Cricetidae > Ondatra > Ondatra zibethicus. The sequence continues at coordinate 4,561 of PVIU01013813.1, read as the reverse complement.
TGGACACAATTCTCATGAGGGACTAAGCATTTATTATATAAATACTTCAGGAAATCTATTTCAGAAAGCTTTATAATTTTAGGAAGGAAAACAAATAAGTATATTAAAAGAAGTTTGTTACTTAACATTCATATACTAAGTATATACATTCAGTTTGAATCAGATAGGAGTTTTATAGATAGAAAACCCATCACACCAATTCTAATAACATTTAAGGAAAAGTAGAATCCAACTATTGTCTTATATTAAATGTCTAACTGCAAAGCTCAAATAAACAACAAGACAAAAAACAGGGCAATGATCTGCCTTGGAAGGAAGAAAGCAAGATATAATTAATGTATTTTTTTCTTTTTGAGTTATAATATTTGAGTGTCTTTCAACTACATTTGATATATTTCTCTTTTTTTTTCAAAGATTTACTTATTTATTATGCATACAGCGCAGGCCAGAAGAAGGCACCAAGTCTCATTACAGATGGCTGTGCGCCACCATGTGGTTGCTGGAAATTGAACTCAGGACCTTTGAAAGAGCAAGCAGGCAAAGCTCTTAACCAATGAGCCATCTCTCCAGCCCGGCTGTCCTCTTTTTTAATGATTGTTCTGTCCTAGTCAGCAACTGCAACTCCTCCTCCGCTACCAACAGTGGCTAGGACACAAGAGCTGCCGCCAGAGGAAATTCTGTTCCCCCAGACACTGACCGACTCTTTCAAAGCTACTAAGAGAATTTAACTAAATCTCTGTCCAGCTAAAGAACTCAAGATTCAAAGGTTGAGGTAGAATCCTGCTTCCCAGAGAGGCTGAATAGCAAGCATCTCGCCTAGCTCACCACTTCGTGTCTCCCAAGAAATCCTTGTGCTTTTTCTCACCCCTCCTTATAAACCCTTCTCCACCTGCCTCCTCCCTACTACTTCCTGAGTAGCTGACTCAACCTTTGAACTGCAGTTGACTTTTTTTTCCATATTTATTGAGCTCTACATTTTTCTCTGCTCCCCTCCCCGCCTCTCCCCTCCCTGCTTCAACCCTCCCACAAGGTCCCCATGCTCCCAATTTACTCAGGAGATCGTGTCTTTTTATACTTTCTACTTCCTATGTAGATTATATCTATGTAAATCTCTCTTAGTGTCCGTATTGTTGTCTAAGTTCTCTGGGATTGTGGTTTGTAGGTTGGCTTTCTTTGCTTTATGTTTAAAAACCATCTATGAGTGAGTACATGTGATAATTGTCTTTCTGTGTCTGGGATACCTCACTCAAAATAATGTTTTCTAGTTCCAACCATTTTCCTGCAAAATTCGAGCTGTCATTATTTTCTGCTGTGTAGTACTCCATTGTGTAAATGTACCACATTTTTTTTTATCCATTCTTTGATGGAGGGGCATTTAGGTTGTTTCCAGGTTCTGGCTATGACAAACAATATATTTCTCTTTTATAAAAGTTTTTATTAGCATGTATTATACATGCTAACTGGTTTGTGTCATTTTCAAATATACATATAATGTATTTTGAGCTATTCACCCCCCTTTATACTCTCTTATGCCCTTCCCACTCCCACTCATCCCTTCCTCTTTCTACCAGTATCCCTTTTATATGTCTTTATATATGTGTGTGAGCCAATGAGTTTAATTAGGGTTACTTAGAGAGGCAAGGGTTGGGGTTATTTATAGGAGCATGGGCAACCTTCCAGTGAGTACGTAACTGTAGAATATTCCTTTACACTGAGTGAATATATGTTGCTGAGATTGGTTTAATAAAGAAGCTGACTGGCCAATAGCTGAACAGGATAAGGTTAGGCGGGAGAGCTAAACTGAGAATGCTGGGAGGAAGAAGGATGCAGTCTGGAGTCACCAGCGGAGACAGAGAGAAGCAAGATGGGCATGCCATACTGAGAAAAGATACCAAACCTCATGGCAAAACGTAGGTAAGAAATATGGGTTAATTTAAATGTAAGAGTTAACTAGTAATAAGCCTGAGCTATTGGCCAAGCATTTATAATTAATATCCGCCTAAGTGTGTTCATTTAGGAGCTGTGGCAGGACAGAAACTTCTGCCTACACATAACTACTGTAGAAAATGTCTCCCTCTCCTCCCAGCACTATTAACTGCTTCTGTCTCCTCAAGTGAAGTCTTATAAGCCCTCTTCCCCAGCAACCATTAACTGTCTATAAGTCCTCAGAGAAGGACAGGGTTTTGTGAGCACCCCCTCTTCCACCCTGGAATGATAAATGGTCCAATCTTGTGCAGAGAATCAAGGTGCTAGGTATTCAAGAGTGCCCAGAAGGCAGCGTTCTTCAACTACCACCCTTTCCTCTTATATTCTTTCCACTCTCTCTTCCTTAATGCTCTCTGAGCCTTTGAGGGAGTGATAAAGATGTTTCACTTAGAGAAAACCTTTTTGACTTGCTACAAGTGTCTATAGTTAATGCCCACTACAAGGAGGTTTTTGGCCAAGCTGAAAGTATCACTTAATCTATGGGTATAAACATAAACATTCAGAAGGCAATTTAAGAGGTGCATCATGTCCCTTTAGGAAAACAGCAGTAGCTTCTCTACTAGGGCCAATGACTTGTATAGTAATAGGTTTTTATTTTAAGATGTATTTATTTATTATATATTCAGTGTTCTGCCTGCATATATGACTGCAGGCTAGAAGAAAGCACCAGATCTCATCACAGAGGGTAGTAAGCTACCATATGGGTGCTGGGAGTTGAACTCAGGACCTCTAGAAGAGCAGCCAGCTATCATAACTGCTGAGCCATCTCTCCAGCCCCTAGTAATGGGCTTTTAACCAGTTTTATAGTACTAGAAATGAGTTCCCCCGAAGGAACAGGCCTCAAATCCAATCAGAAAGCAGGTGGTTGCCCCCTAACATTTAAACCACTATTGCCCTAGTAGGCAATCTTGCTTAGTATGCTAGTAGTCTAATAGGATTACAGTAGTATGCTGTCATGTCCAGCCTTAAATAATGTATCCTTTTGTTACTATTTTATAAATTATTATTAGTTTTTAAAGATAGCATACAAAGTAACAGATTTCACTATGGCATTGACATATATATGAATCCTTATATTTGTTATAATTTTTCCTCCCCCAAGGCCATAATTTTTCAAAAACGGCATTATCATTTCCAATGGGTAGAAATTGATTCTTATGAGAGGGTGAAAAAACACTCAATTTATATAAAACCATACTCATTTTATATAAACACACACAAAGTTATCAGTAAATATGTCAGTATATAAATTCTCTGGAAAATTGGGAGGGAAAATGTCAAAACAGGCTCATTACAAAGAAGGAATGGTAGTGAAAAAAGGTAGAGCCTAGTACTTGGAAGAAAGAAGCAGGTGGCTCTCTGTAAGCTGAAGGCCAACCTGGTCTACACGAGCAGCTCAGGACAGCTACAAAGTGAGAACCTGTCTCGAAAAACAAGGGGCTGGAGAGAAGGCTCAATGGTTAAGAGCATGGGCGGCTCCCCTCCCAGAGCACCCAAATTCAGTTCTCAGCACCCACATGGTAGCTCAGAGTCACATGTAACGCCTCTTCTAGGGAAGCTGCTGTCCTCTTCTGGCCTCCGCAGATACCAGACACACATTTGGTGTATATACGTGCAGGCAAAACACACATACACATAAAATAGTAAAATTAAAAACCAAAGCAACAAAAGAAAAAGGGTGGAGAAAGTCTGATGGGAACAATATCCAAGGAGTTTTTAACCTCATCAGATTAGCAACAAGAGACTTGAATAAGTGGTGGTACTAGGTCCAGAGGACACTAGGTTCTTAACCAAATTAGACACAAAAGAAACTAATAAGACAGCAGAGATTTCAAGAGGAAAGAGCACAGACCTGTTATCCAGCAGTATCCGCTTGTATATATCAATAGCTTCTTGGTAATGGGATCGCATATAGTGGATTGAGGCCAAACTAAGCTGGTCTTCTTTAATATCCTGAAGATTCTGATGAAAGTTCATCAATTTCTTCTCATCATTAAACTATAATGGTGAGAAAAGACATGCACAGAGTCATACTCATGTGAGAGAGGACCTCACGTGACAGAGGTCTCAAGTCCCCTCTGGCCACTGTGTCTCTACTTCCTCCTTCTCCTAGCTCCTGTCTCTTTGGTCCTGTTGTAGGGAAAGGATGTGAGTCATCTCTGGAGACAGAGTCTTGGCAGTGGAAAGGTCCTAAGTTACGGTTATGATTTATTACTTGATATCTCCACCCTACTCATTTCTTCTCCTTATATTTCTGCCTTTATTTCTATTTTCTTCTTTTTTACACATTTCTTTGCCCTCACCCCTTAACAATTCTTTCTCATTCTTTGGTTTTTCAAGACAGGGTTTCTCTGTAGCTTTGGAGCCTGTCCCGGAACTAGCTCTTTTCGATCTGCCTGCCTCTACCTCCTAAGTGCGGGCATTAAAGGCGTGTGCCACCACTACCTGGCTGTATTTCTTTTTCTTTGGTGAACAGTATGTAATCAAAAGGTATTTGTCATCATGTAACTTCATGAGCACAATTTTTAATTTTCTGTTTTTATCGTCTCTTCAGTTACCATATGTGGTTGTTGTT
>PVIU01013812.1:0-54407 GCA_004026605.1 Ondatra zibethicus | reverse complement strand
GGTGACTGGGTGGCTGTGTGGCTTTGTGGCTGTGTGGCTGTGTGGCTGTGTGGCTGGGTGGCTGTATGGTTGTGTAGTTGTGTGGCTGTGTGGCTGTATGGTTGTGTAGTTGTGTGGCTGGGTGACTGAGTAGCTTGTGGCTGTGTGGTTGGGTGGCTGGGTGACTGAGTGGCTGTGTGGCTGTGTGACTGAGTGTCTGTGTGGCTGTGTGGCTGGGTGGCTGCCCCTGATGTCCTCCTGTTGCTGTTCTCTCATTGCTCTTCTTCCTTGTTTCTCTTTCTATTTATACTCTCTGTCTGCCAGCCCTGCCTACCCTTGCCCCTGACTTTGCTTTTAGCTGTTCAGCTCTTTATTAGACTATCAGGTGATTTAGACAGGCAAAGAATCACAGCTTCACGGAGTTAAACAAATGCAGCATAAGAAAAATCACACACCTTAAAATAATATTCCCCAACATCTATAAATACAGAAAACCTCTCAAATGGAAGGTGAGCATCTATAACTTAAATAAAATGCCAAAAAAATGTACTTACCTCTGATATTAGCTTAATTTTAAACCATCTGAGATGAAATCACTCTAACACTTCCTTTGTCCCAGTAACCTGGGGCAGGCATGCAAAGTCTAGGCTACTCCAGAACACCTATGAACAAAACCCAAGGAACGCAGCCATTGAAAGTGATAACTTGTAACTCTAACTGCCATTCTTTGGTTCATTTTTTAGTCACTATATGGTTCTCTTTCTTTAACTTTTCTCCATCTGACATTTACAGGCCTTTGTAATTTTTAAAAATTGTGTTTATCTGTTTATTTATTCATTCATTTAGTGGGAGCAGGTCACATATTTCACAGTGTCTGTGTGGAAGTCAGAGGACAACTTCCTGAAATTGGTTTTCTCCTTCCTCAGGTTCTAGAGGTCAAATCTGAGCAGTTAGGCTTGATGACAGGCGTCCTCACTCTACATCATTTTGCAGGAGCATCTTCCCTTCTCAGACACTGTTCCACATGCCTGCCATCTCTGCAGACATCTTTTCAGAAACACCAGAGATGTGCTTAACTAGGTCCCGAGGACTCTCTCCATTCAACTAAGTGGAAAATCCAGATTAAACATTAGGCTGAAGTGTGAGGATGTCCATGAGTTCAAGGCTAGACAGCACTACAAGCTCTGTGTAAAGAAAAAGAAGGAGGAAGAAGAGAAAAAAGATGAAGGAAGGAGGCAAAAAGGAGGAGGAAAAGGAGGAGGAGGAGGAGGACGAGGAGGAAGAAGAAGAAGAAGAAGAAGAGGAAGAAGAAGAAGAAGAAGAAGAAGAAGAAGAAGAAGAGGAGGAGGAGGAGGAGGAGGAGGAGGAGGAGGAAGAGAAAATGATTGAGCATCAGAAGACAGCAATGAAATTAATTAATTTCTGGACCACACATCAGATCTACACCCTGTACCTCTGATGTTTCCATGGAAGCAGCACCATTCTGCTCTTTCGCCAGCAGTGCACAAGAATTCATCCATTCGACAGCATTGCAAACTCTTGGTATCTGCTTTTCTGAGGTTTGTCTGGTATCACACCACCCCCATTAATATGAAGTGTAAACTGTATGGTTTTATTCTGTATTACTTTAAGGATTAGCAATGGTGAACATTTCTGTATTTATTCAGGAGCTGGTTTTGACATAAAGTTGAGCATTTTGTGTGAAAGATTATAGAACTGCATATAGAAACAAAGGGATATGGTTCTACTTAAATAATTAAAACTATATGAATGAGAATAATTTACTAGAACGGACTCTAAGTCTGCATTTAGAAAATGAATTTGCTTGGTAGCTAGTAAGGTTCAGAATCAAATAACAGTCATTATGAATAATTTCATAAAATCAATCAGTTCAAATTTTATTTGAAGAGACTAAACGTTGGAAAAATTTGAAATTAAGTTTCAACTTTTCTGATAGTGAATAGATCCTTTCTCCGAGTTATTTAACATACCACTACAAGGAGATATGAAGATGGTAGGTCTGAAACTAATAAGACTAGTGACTATAAATTTTCAGTATAGAAAAGTTAAAGTATAAAGTGTGTAAAAAGGCCAAGTATTTTCATATTTGTTTCTTAAATAAAGCACAATTACATTCTTAGCTTTTCTGCTCCCCAAATCTTCTGTATAGTTAAACTTATTAATTAAAAACCAAAAGAAATATTCTAGACTTTCTGTAATGGAGGCACTGGATGAACAAATAAATCTTGAGCTGCTAGCAGGTGTTATTCGAGGGCAGACACAAGAGTGATGTTTGCTTGTTTAATAGAGAGGAAGAATTCGGTCTGGTTCAACAGTCATGGTGATAGATCTAATTTCCCTATCCAAATGAGAACCATTATTCTGAATAAATTCTTCTGCCATAACATAGAAAATGAAGACCAAGATCAGTGATACAGGCTGAAGCGAACAGGGCGGAGTGGCCACTGCTCGGCAGAGATCTGGAAGGAATCCTTGACGAGAACAACTACTTCGCGTCTCTCTGCTGAGCGCTATCACTCGTGGATAAGAAGGAGCCTCTGAAGAGGAACAAGCTCCGTCATCCATCACGCATCACCAGTTCCTCTTCAGTGCTGACGAGCTCCTCCTGCAAAAGCACTTGACTTTGCAAAGATTTGTGCTATGCCCTTTAAAGCCAAAATTGCCTAAAACCTAAGACTTTCTGTGCTCACAATACACTGGAGGCATAAGGCTTGCGCGGAGCTAGTCCTTGGCGGGCTCGTGGCTTTCCATTTCCACCTTAAGCCTGAAGAAAGCAAGTGAGTGTTCCTGGCTCTTGTTGAAACATTTAGAATAATGAGTACAGGACTATTTTCTTGTAGTCTCACAGTGACGATCACGCAAAGGGGAAGTGATTCATATGAAAGACTCAGATCTGAGGTCGAATCCTTACAGTACTTTTACCCCGGCGGGTGACCTGCGACAAAGTCATCACTAAAATGGACTGAATAATACCATCTACGCCAGATGGCTGGTGGCATGAGATGTGATTGTGTTAGAGAACGCACCCAGAACATGCTGGGCTAGCAGACAGCGGAGGTTAGTCCCCATCCCTCTACGCCACTGCTGCATACGTTAGTAATAATCACAAACTTCCCACTTCCACAGGATCCATCCTTTGCTTTGTATTTAAGTTCCTCAAGGCAAAGCAATCATACTTCCTTCTTCTCTGCTGATGTAAGGGCCTTGCCTGTAGCAATCAATATGGGTTATCTTTCTTCTAATTATAAAAAATAATGTATGTTCATTTTCAATGATTTAGAAAGTACACACTAGAAAGAAAAATATATTAGAATTGCCTATAATGTAATAACATAGAACCTCATAACTCATTTTAACATATTTCTTACTAAAAGTCTCCCCACATGTGTTTGTAAGATGTAGAGCAAGCTGTACCCAGAGATTTGTGGTTTGTTTATTTGCTTAGTTTATACAATAAGCATTTTTCACATCAGTTTCTCAAAACTATGTATTTTAAAAGCTCAAGGGTAATTTATCAACTGAATGATCAGACATTATTTTATCATACTCCTACCTCGTTCATTTCCAGATTTCACTATTGTGAGTAATCATTCAATAATCGATATTGTTCATAGATCTTGGCATTTCTTGCTCACTTAAAAATTCTTATGGGTAATATTAATAGATCAAAAAGAAAACATACTCTTTAAAGTCTTACCTCTCTCTTTCCTTTAATTTCAACAACCTTATGGCTGTCACTACCTTGCTAACTCATTTTAGAAGGTATTCTGCCCATATCCCCTGTTGTGACGGCCTCGCCGCTCGCATTTCCTGCTGAGGTGCTGGCACCTTTCACAACATACTAGTTAAATAGACAGTTACAAAACCGAATCTGCTTGAATAACTTTAAGGTCTTGATGCTATCAACCCTTTAGAAGGGTAGGATGCTTAACAATATTTCTGGTCTCTATCTATGGGTAGCAGTAATATTTCCCAATTGTGAAAATGATCAATGTATCCAGTAGCACCAGGTGTTTTCAGATCTGGAAAAAGTCCTGCACATCCCACACCATCATCAATCCTCAAGCTAAGCCAAATGTTAACCCCACAGTTTCACTATCTGTCAGCTGTTTTTCGACATTTTGTTACTTAACTCCCATCTGTACCGTTAGCCATGCATATTACGTTTTCAAATGGTCACGCTAGTTATGTTCTTTTCAGTATATTTTATTATGATTTAAATATCTCTAGTTTCCATCTTGAAGCACAATAATTTGTATCATCATTTCAAAAAATTTATAATGTTCTATTTGTGATAGCTACCAAAATTTTTATAATCGAATCTTAAGTGAATATACTGTTATTGTTCCAAAATACTTTGATACTACAGAGAAAGTATTCTGTAGTATCAGTGAATATACAAACAAGTTTACATCCATCAAACACTGCCTTTCTTCATTCACACAAATCCCAGGAAGAGGAAGACACTGACAGGTTTTCCTTTAAGAACTTTGTGAAAATATACAGTAGCAGATTTAAGTTTAAAAGCATACAAGTTCTATTAATTACTTCTTTTACAAGTTTGAGGTGAAAATATGTAAAGTTCTTTGTATCTTTACCAGGCTTAGTATTATGAATGCTTTTTCCTCCATATATATTTTCATGAAAAATATTATAATTTAATGCCCTTGATTACTATGTATTTGAATATAATTACTATATAGTTTTATCAATTATCAATTCTTTCATTTTGTCAGATTTTCTATTTGGATATTTATTTTATCCATTCTAATATTTTTCAAGTGGTCTTATATGTTAGACAAAGATGATTATATAAGAAGATTAATATTCTTGGCTGAGAGAATATCAAATTAGTGGCAAAATATCCATATGATAAGTTAAATATATTACTGTTAAATTTTCATATGAGGGAACTGTACTATGTCTTTATGAAAGAATGCCATTAAAATGAAAAATACCAAAGAAAAATACAGCACTTTAATTCATTTTAATTTATGAGATTTTATTCATTTTTATTTAATGTGTATGAGTATTTGCATGCATATATTGTGCCTACAGAGACCAGCAAAGGGTACTGGATTACCCTAGACTGGATCTGAAGATGGTTGTGAGCCTCTGTGCTGCTGGGGATTGAAGTTAGGTCCTCTGGAAGAGTAACCTCTGGTCTTAACTCTTGAGCCATCTCACCAACCCCTACAGTTTTTCATTTTTATTTTAGATTTTTGAAAATACAGTATTTGCATCATTTTTACCTCCTTCCACTTCTACCTCCTTCTGTAAATCCTCAAATCCATAACCTCTTCTGTAATTATTATTTTATGTATATATGCACATTTGCATGTATTATGTTATTACTTTATATTTTATATTATATTTATTGTAGTCTATCATCTAAGCCCAATTAGTGTGTTCCATATATACATGTTTAAGGCTGACCACTTAATATTGGCAAACCTGTAATCCATGAGGATTTCAGTCCTGGAGAGTAGATTCTTCTCTTAGAAACTACTTACTGCCTCTAATTCTTTATCTAGGTGTGGAACCTTGTGAAATTTTTCTTGATCCACCTTGGCATCCCTTTGACAATTTCAAGTGTTTTATAATTTGTTTGTTTATTCACTTTTTTATTTACTGTGTCTGTAGTGGGGTTAGCATGGTGAATCCCACTATGTATGTAGATCCAGTAGTCTCCTTCCATCACCGGGCACTAGGAATGGAACTTAGGCCACGAGGTTTGGCAGCAAGCACCTTTCTCAGCTTAGCCTTCTTGCCCAACCCTAAAATGCAGGTTTCTGAAGCACTGCTTCTTAAACTTTGTGCTCCCGATCTTGGAGAGTTTTGAAATTTTTTAATATTTCATAACAATACTAAGATGTCATTTTATTGTTCATGTTGCCTTTCCCACCAGGGTGTGTGTTAGAGGGGTAAATGACAATGCCTATTGTAATTTTGCGTTGTGTGTTCAAAGAATCTTCCAAGATAGATTCAATGTTTATGTAAATGTATGAGCTCTTAAAGATTGATTATTACTTTTTCAGTAGGTCTACTGTATATTTTTACCCATCTATTTATAGCGTATATAATATGTCGCTTTATTTGTATGTTACTTATTTATTTTGAAGGGACAAATGAAGGCTGAACCTGAGGCCCTATGAACACAAGCCATGCCTTCCATCACTTAGCTACATCCTCAGTCATTGTTTATTCTTCTTACATTAAGCTGGGCTCTCAGTTTCCCAGGCTGGCCTTGAAATAGTCCAATAGCCCAAGCAGGCATTGGCAAGCACTAAACTTGAGATTGTTATGCCTCAGACTCTTGATTGACTTTCGCCACCATTTACTTTACCACTGTCCAAACTGTTATCATTTCTAAATCCCCATTTTCTTTATATCTGTGTAAAAGTCCATGACATAATAACTCTTCAGCATTTCCCTGTTTGGCATATTGCAATTTTGCAGAAAAATTCTAAAATATTAATTTTTCATAAAATGTTACCCTAATTAAATGACATTTGTTCTGAAATAAACATAAATTGATGATTGTCCTTGTTGTATTGAAGAATGAATCATTGGCCTGAAAGAGGCAAACTCAATGCTTTCTTTCTTCTTCAGTGAGAGCCTACCCCTCAATAAGCTGATTAAAGACAGATGGGAGTTTCATGATAATGCGCTAGGCCCTACATATTTGAATAACATAACGGGACTAAACAGGGAGTCTTCCAGAAGTTCTAGTTCTCCTTATTCACCTTTTGTTGTCCGTGAAACTTTTGCAAATAGCACAAAGATCTGGTGTAGTTTGGGGTCATATGGAGATCAGTGGTTGAGGACATGTGATCTAAGGACCTGGGCATCCGTTGGGATGAGTGTACAAAGCAGGACTTGCAGCCTTTGTAACTTGAAAGGAGGAAGCTCGCTGGTGTTGGAGGCTGGGGAAGGGGAGGCTGGGGGAAAATGCTCTGAGGGATCCATCGGAGGCTTGTCCAGTGGGGAGGGGAAGCTGCCCCGGCTGTCGGCCCTGAGAAGTGTGTCTGGGGTAATAGAGGGAGTGGGGATGGTCCCTGGGCTGCCTATAGAGGCTTTAAAAAAGAATGACACCATGAAATTAGCAGGCAAATGGATTCAACTAGAAAAACATTATCCTCGGTGTGGATACCCAGACACAGACAGACAAATATGGTATGTGTTCACTTGAATATTAGCTATTAAATAAATGATAAACTGTTATCCACAGACCCAGAGGGATTAGGTAAAGAGTAAGGCCCTAGGGAGAAAGCATGGGTCTCCTGGGAAGGGAAAATGGAGTAGATTCGGGAGCTGGACTGGGGGAAGGAGTGGATACAAGTGGGAGGGATCAGACAGGGTTTGGGGGACAGAGAGAGAATGTGGAGAGTAACAGCCGGAACTGGGGAGCACTTTGGAGACGGCATAGATACCTAGTGCAGTGGAATCTTCCTGGAATCTGTGAGGGTGACCCTAGTGAGGACTCTTAGCAATGGAGGATACAGAGTCTGAACGGGCTATTTTTCCTAACTAGGCAAGGTTTCCAGTGGTGGGAGTGGGTTACATTTGGTTGAGTTACATTTGTGGTGAAGGGGAACCCACGGAGACTCCTAAACAACCCAGACTAACACTAGTACAGAAGGTCACCCTCTACAAAGAAAAACTGACAGTGGGGATGCATTTCTGAGGACAACTTCCACTTGACCCGTTGAACACAGTGAGGTCAGGCTGGTGCAACTTCATCCATAAATCCCAGTCTCTTTGGCATGAGAAGGTACTCTGCAGGCTCCAGAAGAGAAACACATACACAAATCCAGCCATTAAACCCTGGAGCTACTATCTCTCCTGCCTGAAAAGTGTTCTTGGACAATGGTGGTGCAGAGCTTGTGGGAGTGGCCAACCAATGTCTGGTTTAACTTGAGGTCCACCCCACAAGAGGGAGACCATGCCTGATTCTGCTTGGATGGCCATAAACCTGAGACTGGATAGCCCAGAGACCTAGGGTAAAATGAAACAGACCTGGTCAGAAGAAAAAAAAAAAAGGAGGAGAAGGAGGAGGAGGAACAGGAGGAGGAGGAGCAGGAGAAGGAGGAGGAGGAAGAGGAGGAGGAGGAGAAGAAGAAGAAGGAGGAGGAGGAGGAAGAGGAGGAGGAGGAAAGGAAGAAAGAGAGAAAGAAAGAAAGAAAGAAAGAAAGAAAGAAAGAAAGAAAGAAAGAAAGAAAGAAAGAAAGGAAAAAGAAAAAAAGACCCTGGATAAAATGATTCCCTAATGATATTCTGCTCTATTCATTCATAGATCAGTGCCTTGTCCAGTTATCATCAGAGAAGCTTCCTCTGGCAGCCAGACATTATGTGGAGAGAGAGTCTAAATTGGAGGTCTCCATAAGTTTTCTTCCCTTGATCAGGGAACTCTGCAGAAGAGGGGGAGGAAAGATTGTAGGAGTCAGAGAGGAAGGAGGGCACCTGGAGAACACAGCCCACCAAATCAACTAAGCAGGGCTCTCATTGGCTCCCAGGCACTGAAGCAGTGAACACCGGGCCTGCATGGGTCCTCATCATGTCCTCTGTGTATTTGTTATGGCTGTTAGCTTAGTATTTTTGTGGGACTCTTACTAGTAGCCTCTTCTTGAGACTCTTTTCCTCCTATTGGTTTGCCTTGTCCAGTCTTGGAGGGATGGTGGATCTGGGAGAGAGGGAAGAGAGGAGCTAGGAAGACTGAAGGTGGGGGAAGCTGTGGTTGAGATGGATTGTATGTGAGCAGAATCTATTTTCAATAAAAAAGAAGAAAGGAGGAAGCCACTGAAGCTTCATGTGGGAGAACACATATGGTAGTGGCTGAAGAGACACATCCTGCAGCAGAGACCAAGGGACTTCATGGGGTTCATCTGTTCAGTATATACGGGATACAGAATGGGCAGGGCAAGCACAGCCTGCTTCTCTCCGAGCGCAAAGAACTTTGGCTTCTTAAAGTGTTTGCTCCCCGGAGGAAGACTTTGCTTGCACATGATCTTCTTGGTCATGTTTATATAACTCTGCAGGCTTGCCTACATTCACTGTCCTGTTTGTGTTCATCTAGAATCCAGACCAGGAAATCACTTACATCTGGATTCCTGCTGATAGGAAAATAGAGATCAAACATCCTTGAAATTTATGTCAATTATTGTCATGTATCTTTTGATGAATATGAATAAAACTCAAAGGATTCACATTCTAGTGGGCCTAAAACAATGTCCATATGATCTGGATGTGACAACATCAATGGCATTTATCAGGATGTAGTGGTGCACCCGTATAATCTTAGCAGTTAGGAAGGTAGAGCAGGGAATCAAGGACATCTTTGGCTGTTCAATGAGTTAAAGCCACACTGGGCAGCAAGAGACTGTGTCTATAAAACAAAGTAACCAAATATGGAAAAACTATGAATAAAAGATATTAAAAAATAGTATAACCCTGAAGAATCAATAAAATCAATACAACAAAGGGTTGATGTATATGTTTTAAGAATGAAAAGATACTCAATTATTTACAGCCCATTTGTTGTGGTTTGAATGAGAATGGAATCTAGTTGGTAAAATATTTAGGAATGATTAGGAGGTATGGCCTTGTTGAAGATGTATCAGTGAGTGTAGTCGGAGGCTGTTCATTCGTTCCCGGCAGCCCAGACCCAAAATAATCACACAGAAGCTGTATTGATTACAACACTGCTTGGCCAATAGCTTAGGCATCTTTCTAGCTAGCTCTTAGATCTTAAATTAACCCACTTCTATTAATCTGTGTATTGCCACATGGTTGTGGCCTACTGGTAAGGTTCGGTTCAGCATCTGTCTCCTGCAGCTGCTTCATGGCGTCTCCCCTGACTCTGCCTACTTTCTCCCAGCATTCAGCTTAGTTTTCCAGCTTGGCTCTATTCTGCCCTACCACAGGCCAAAGTATCTTCTTTATTCATTAACCAATAAAAGCAACACATATATAGAATGACTTCTGACACCTAATGAGGGTGGACTTTCTCATGCCTGGCCCATTTAACACTCAATCCGGTGCTCATGGATCAAATATAAGCTCTTAGCTACTGCTCCAGTACCATGCCTCTCTGTCTGCCATTACACTCCCTGCTTTAACAGTCATGGACTCGGCCAATGAACCTGTAAGTAAGCCCCCAGTTAAACGCTTTCTGTTTCTTTGATCATAGTGACCCTTTACAACAATAGAAGAGTAACCGAGACACCATTCTTTACAAAACCTTGTTTATTTTTACTTTGAGCTAGACATTATGACTAAGCCTGGTGACACTATGACTTGCAAGGGTTCATGCTTCTTCCCTTAAGGAATCTGTGTGCACAAGAAAATTAACCTAGGAATACATAGATTAGTATAGAAGCAGTGGTAAATGCTTTGAAGTAAAAATATTTTTCAATTATTTTGGTAACTCATACAGAAGGAGAAGTTTATTGAGACTGAAGATTAGAAATCATGCAAGAGTATGGCACTCATGTTATGACTTGAGAGTTGAATGAGGACAATGACAAAGCTGCTCCCCACCTTGAGATAAGCTGGCATATTTATGTGGCCGCTAAGAGGATGTCATAGGAGGTAATAAACATTGAAGCATTTTGTAAACTATAAGGCACTAACTTATGTTAATTATTATTGATAAAACTATTTACAGGTGCACCTGTGATAGCCAGCTGTTTGTGCGGTGTTTTATGCTCTACATATTGATCTCATAAATAACGCCATTAATTCCCACCACAATTCCGGAAGCTCTGAGCTGTTTCTGTAAACAGAGCTGAATCTTATCAATCACATACATGTACAGCTTCCTGCTCAGCCCAAAGAAGGGACCATAGATGACTTCATGGTTTCATTATATTAGGAAAAATCAGTAGCCAAGCTATTGAGTGTCATACAAAAATATGACACATATGTATCATGTATATGTGTCTCTGCTTTCTCTTTTATTATCAAAATACAAGCTGACCATGAGGGTGACATTCTTTCACCCTCAGCCACCAAACATAGACTGCTTCAGCATGAAAGCTGCAGTTGTGAAATGTACTCAATTATATTACTACCTTGATAAAACCAATAGATTAAAAACATACTTTGTTTTTCTAATGCACTTTTTTTTTTTTTACCTACAGAGCCTGGTACACTGTATTAAATGAAGATGAGGAAGAGCTCACATTGTACAGTAGCCCAGGCTATTGAGTGCTCAAGAGGTTTGTCTTCTGACATTCAAATCTAATTTTAATGATGGTTATTTTCATAAAAATAACCTGCCCACTTAAGTTTTATACTTTGTCTCCTTTAAAATGAATAACACCTTATTCTGAATATCTTTTTAATAATATGTAATCAGAAGGTATTTTCCTCATCAAGACTATCAAATTTTACACATGTTGCCTTGGTTGATAAACCACTTTATGTCCTCATGCTAAGCTCCTCACAGATGACTCAGTCCTTTCTGGAACTTTCTACACAGCTTAATCCCAGGAGGACCCCTGTGGCCAAATGTAATGCCTATCAAATTTACAGATGTCTTCCTTCCAAACATTTAAACTAATTTTGTACATGTGCTAGTGAATTTTATGCTGCTCTTGTTTCCAGGCTATTACATGGATTTGACCATGCTTGAGAACAAACAACTCCCCTGTTCCACTATTGTAGTCCTAGAGAAATAATAAAAACTACAGAAACCAGAAGATTAATTTTCTACATTCTGTTATTTTTGTTTCTGAACATGTGAATAGATACCCAATAACAAGAGAAACCTAATGCCATCCAGATTTTGTTGGTGGTGGTAGTGCTGCTTAACACGGGGGTAAGGGAAGGTGGCTCAGTGGGCACAGTGCCTGTCTTGTAAGCATGAGGACATGAGTCTGCTCCCTAGAAACCAGGCAAGAGTCAGGCACGGTGGCACACACTTTCAAGCTCAGAGCTGGGTAGGCAGAGACAGGCAATTCCATGGAACTCACTAGGCAGCCAGCTGAGCCTACATGACAAGTTCCAGACCAAGGAGAGACTTGCTGCAGAAAACAAAGTGATGCACCGTGCTTAAAGAAAACTGCCCTCTGGATTGCACATGCATGGATACACACTAGAACATACACACACTAGAACACATGTGCATGTGCTCACACACACATTTAATTTGAACGGAGGTAATGTTGGAGAAGATTGAAATCTTGTATGACTCAGTGGGAGGAGAGTTCACCTTTCTCCTCCGAGATGCTGACTGGATCCCCATAACCTGAACGATGATGATGATGATGATGATGATGATGATGATGATGATAACAATAATAATAATAATACTGAGATGTGTGCTGTGACAGAGAAATTCAACTCCAGCCCTACAAATCATATTAGATGACCTTGCTGTGTATGGAACAGACAGCTGGGAACACCAAAATGCCTGTTCCTGCTTCTGTCAGGGACAGGCAGCGACAGTGGTGGCTTGCTTTTTGTTTTTGTTTATTTTGGGGTTTCGTGGTGCTGGAGTTGGAATTTGGCACCTGTTGCATGCTAACCACACGCTGTGCCGAGGCACACACCCATCCCAGAAGCCTGTCTAAAGTTCAGCTCTTTGGAAACCTCGACTTGCCCTGTGAATGAACCCTCCTTGGGGCCAGTGTAACAAGCTCTTTACCCATAACACTGCCAGTGCCAATAATAAACAACACAGCTGTGTCATGAATCCATAGTGTCCTAACAGCTCGGCTTTCAGATAGTTATATGTCTTATCAATGGACTGAAGAAGGATACCTATTCTTTGCTTTCAGAGCCTTGTCATGCCATAACAGATCAAATGATGTCTTTAAAAGTTCCTGATAGCCCAAGATGGACAGTTACAACAATGTCATACTGATATGTCTCTCCTATCAATACGTGTCCTGTCATTTTACCTCTCTCTACAAATCAAGCCACAATTTGCCATAAACTGAACCGTAACCCAGGAATCCAGCAATAGTCTGGACTCTCATACATCATCAGGTATCTCAAATAACAGCATGCCAGAACTCAGGGGCAATTTCATTGATATATGAGGCAGAATGGAACCCAGCTTATTCTTTTTGCCATTAGATTGACTTTGCTATATGATAGTGGCAAAAACATAGATTTTTTATTTTTTGTTTTCTTAAACAGTTGGGCTGTTGAAAGAACCCAAGGGAGGGCAGGGTGGTGGGGGGGGGATAGCAATATCCTGACTACGTCATCCCCTTGAATTCCAGCTGAAGTAGATAATAGTCACTGAAATAGTGACTGCTTCATCCCTAAAAGTTTTGTCACCTATTCATTCTCTCCATTGCAACAAAAGATTTATGTTGCTTTTGAGGATGCCTATTCAAGGGACTATCAGTTATTTAGTAAAACAAGCATATGGAGGAAGGCTCACTTGTGATCCTAGGTCAAGAGCTGGACACCTTGGGCAATGTTTGCTTTGTTGTTTGGTGGTGATGATGGCCCAGCAGCTCTCGTGCACTTTCCTCCTCAGCAAGACCCCAGGCCTGGACGCTGTGCTCTGAAATACGGATATGCTGCACTGCAGTCAAGCCCCCCCCGCCAGCCTGTAACCTTGCAAGGGCTGTTGCCAGTTCACCTGCCTCCTTCCCTCCACACCCAAGAGTCCATTCTGCAGGTTTCTGTTACCAGCAATTGTGTTTCCTCCTGAAATGTAAAGTTTCTAGTAGGCACTGAAGTTATAGGCTAGGAGGCCGACAGGAAAATCTTACAGAATAGTCCCATGGGATGCAGCTTCAGGACATACATGTGGGCTGCCAGAGTGGGCTTGGCTCTCTCCTCTTCCTTGTCTCACTCTGGTCCATTCTGAGAGCTTTTCTCTAGTTTCCACATGAAGATGCTAGCACAGCCTCTGAGAAAGCTGACAGAAAATGTCCTTACTTTAACAGAAGAGAAAACCAAGGCTTAGAAAAGCTAAATGACTACTTGTTTGTTCATATAACAACTGCCTTGCCACAGACCTGGGGTATTATTTTAATGGAGAAGTACTTGTTTGTTAACCACCCAGTTTAACCTGTCTTGCCTCCATGAAAATACAGAGCTCACTTATGGCATTCTACCTACACAGACATCTCATTTATGAATAAAAATTTAAGCTATCATCAGGTAAACAAAATATTATCCAAATAAGGCACAATCTGAGCAATTTCAAAAATAAATCTAGGTCTGGACAAAGCAAGCCGATAGAATTTGGGATGCAGGTGAGTGTTCTACAAATTCAGGAGGCATCGATCATAATTCGTGTTTTACCATAAACAGGTGGCAAGTGGAAAACAGGACTTAGTCATTGTGGTGCACAGCTCATGCTGGAGTGGTCCACACTTGCATCTCTTTCCCTTTCTCCTCATCCTGCTCTGAGTCTACTATTGTATGAGGAATTAAGGAGTTCTTTCTCCTAAGTACCCATCACAGCAGCACAATCTTCATGTGTGCGTCTGAGCATGTGTCTGTCTATGAGTGTGTGTGTCTGTTGGTGTCTGTCTTTGAGTGTGTGTGTGTCTGTGTGTATCTCTGAGTATGTGTCTGTGTCTCTGAGTATGTGTCTGCGATTGTCTCTGAGCGTACATCTGTCTTTATGTGTGTTTCTGTGTGTACATCTCTCTCTGAGTGTATTTATACGTGTCTGTGTCCTTGAGTGTGTATCTGTGTGTCTGTGTCCCTGAGCATATCTGTGTCTCTAAATGTGTATCTGTCTGTGTGCGTGTCTCTGTGCCTGTATTTTTGTGCATGTAGTGTCTGTGTGTATCTCTAAGTGTATCTGACTGAATCTGTATCTCTGAGTGTGTCTGTGTGTCTGTTTCTGTGTGTGTTTCTGAGTGTGTCTGAGTCTTGGAATGTGTGTGTCTGTGTGTGTGTGTGTCTGTGTGTGTGGTATCTGTGTGTGTGTGTGATGTCTGTGTGTATCTCTGAATGTTTGTCTGCATGTGTCTGTCACTGAGTGTGTCTGTCTCTGAATGTGTGTCTCTATGTATGTGTATTTCTGTGTGTATCTGAGTGTGTGTATTTGTGTTCCTGAGTGTGTTTGTGTCTCTGTCTCTTAGTGTGCGTTTGTGTCTCTGAGTGTCTGTCTGTATGTGTCTTTGAAAGTCTACCTGTGTGTATCTGTGTCTCCAAGTGTGTCTGTGTCTCTGTTCCTCTGTGTGCATGTCCCTGACTGTGTCTCTGAGCATGTGTATATGTGTGTGTATGAGTGTGTCTCTGTGAGTATAGTGCTGGAGACTGAATCAAAGACCACGTGAACGCTGAGCTAGGGCTCTACCACTGAGCCCCCACAAGGCACTTTAGAGTAGAATAGTCTGGTTGCCTCTCCATGAGATTTAGACTTGATGTATTTGGAAATAATACATTTTCTAAAGCTCCAGAAGGTATTATAGGACACAGGTATATGCATTCTGGCCAGGAAAACAAACACTCCAAAGACCAAAGCGTAAATCTCCAGTGTTAACATCTAATCCTCCTAGAGTCGTGCCCGGAAGCTTGCTTCCACTTTGAACTTGAGCCAAGCTGTTGCTGGACTTGAGGTTTCAATAAATCTTTTCCTAGAGAAAAGAACTGTGGGAAAAAGTCAAAGTGAGAGAAGGACACAGAGAGCTGAGTTAACACTGGATCCACTCGCTCAACGGGGAGCTGATTTCCCCCTAGGCATGCTGGGTAAGTCTTCCTTCCCCTGCCAGCCTGCTAGCTTATGGCACTGTGGCAGCTCGCCTAGGCAGCATGGGCTTCAAGATGCAAGAGGATTAGAGAAAGTGATGTGTATTAAAGGTGAAGCCAGCACTTCATCTGACACTTGATTAGGTTTTGCTTGGTTGACGCTTTTATCTGCTTCAAATAGTTGTTTAAAGAAGCACTTTTTGTGAGACTCATCCTGACCAATCTATGTCTGGTGTGTCATCACCTACACCATGGACAGCTGGACCTCAGTCCTCCGGTCCACTCACCCTTCCCATGTCCCTCATATGAGTCTGGCACACCATTGGTTCTACTCACACATCATATGAAAGGACGGGAAAAAAAAATAAGAAATCACCCCACCCTGAATTTTCTCAGAAATTTAAAAACAGTACTTGAAATCTCTGGCCATCCTGGAAATTTCCTCACATTTAAGAATGATTTGAGATGTCCTCTTTTTAATTTTTACCTATAACCATATTTGAAAGACAAATTCTTTACTATCATATTCAGCATGTTGGATGAACGGACAGCATCTTGGTTGAAATTTTTTATGCTGTGAAGGGTTTGTTTGCCCCAAAGCTGCTCTGGTATTGAGATAATTGTGTTCCTTCACCTCCCAAATGACTAATAATGTGCCTAACTGATGTGCCATTTAAAGAGAAAGGTGGGGACACTGCTGAACTAGGTGAAGGTCAAGGATTGTAAACCAATGTTAAGGCAGAGAGAATGCAAGCCTGCACAGTGACTCACAGGGGAAGATTTATTAAATACTCAAGCCCAGCAACAGCTCAGCTGAGGGTCAAGGTGGAATCACATTTCAGTACACAGCTCCAGGGCTTGGAATAGATGTAAACACCGGAGATTTATGGTTTGGTCTCTGAAGTGTTTGTTTTTCTTGGTCCAGAGGTGCTCAGGGAGATGACCCTGTCTTGAATTCACTCTGGGATTCTAAAGAGCTTTGACTGTAGCAATCTAATTGCCACCGATTTCTTGGGGTGGGGAGGCTCCAAACTGCAATTTTTTTAAAGACAGGGTTTCTCTGTAGCTTTGGAGCCTGTCCTGGAACTTGCTCTGTAGACCAGGCTGGTCTCGAACTCACAAAGATCCACCTGCCTCTGCCTCCCGAGTGCTGGGATTAAAGGCGTGCGCCACCACCGCCCGGCTCAAACTGCAAATTTATTGATCAACTTCCTAATATTAATGATGAAACACACACACACACACACACACACTTACTCCAAGCTAACAAAATTTCAGCCTGATGTAGGGGAGACTAAAAAGTCAGCTCATTTCCAAAGGGAGGACCCCGCTGTGAAACTGTTGAAGGAGGGCAGAAACAGCGTCCAGTTTAGAGACGCCAGCCTTGCAAAGACTATCCTGATCTTCAGAGAAACTCGTGCTCAGTGAGAAACAGATAATCGGGCTTCTTCGGGCTTCGGCCACACTGGATGGTGCTGTGGTTCATAGGTATCATAGCTATGTAGTGTGGTCGGTTGCGGTTCTCTTTTGGAAGCTTGTCTGGTGCCTTGTCACGCCTCGAAGGCTAGTCCTCGGGTGCAGGCTTTCATGCCAGGTCCAGGTCAGGGGCCTCTGGGCCCTGCGTTTGAAGAGGATGTTGTCTTCAGCAAACTGATCCCCATGTGACCAATATGAGACTTGAACCCCCAGTGCCCACCCATGGAAACTGCTATCCAAGATGAGCGTTTTACTACATGAAATTATGCACGAATTAATTTAATGCTACAAAATTGCTTATACATTGATGCCATCATTTTTATGTTAGATACCTGTAATTAGAAATTACTTATGTTAATTAAATGGCATACATATTTTAAAATTCATTGTAAAGTTCACTCTCAAAATCTTATAACCAATATGCCTTGACCACACTGGATTCTATGGTTCTCTTCAGTTGTGATCAATGTAATGGATTTTATTTTAATTTACAGTTTCCTGACTTTTTCCAAAGTTGGGTATCTTTGCATGCTTGTTTTCGCAATTCCTGTTTACAATCCGTCAGTTCATCTGTTTTTCTTTTTAGCCATCTTCTATGTCATACAAAGAATCTTACCAAAGAAAAGTTTGGAGATCAGTCCTCTGTCTGATGTGAAGTTAGTGAAGCTCTTCTCCCATTCCATAGGCAGCTGTTTTGTCTTAGTGACTTCCTTTGCCTCTCAGTCTCAGGAGGCCCCATGTAACAATTGTTGCTTTCATTGCCTATGCTACTGGTGTTATGTTTAGGAAGTGGTCTCCTGTGCCCATGCGTTCAAGGCTACTTCCCACTTTCTCTTCTGTGAGGTTCAGTGTGACTGGATTTCTATTGAAGTCTTTGATCCAGTTGGACTTAAGTTTTGTGCATGGGGATAGATATGGATCTATTTGCATTCTTCTACATGTCAACATCCAGTTATGCCAGCAGTATTTGTTAAAGATGTTCCCTCCCCATTGTATCATTTTAGTTTCTTTTGTCAAAAATCAGCTGTTCGTAGCTGTGTGAATTAATATCAGGGTCTTCAATTCAATTCCATTGGTCTACCTGTCTGTTTTTATGCCAACACCAACTGTTTTTATTGCTGTAGCTCTATAAAAAGCTTGATTCAGGGACGGTGATACCTCTGGAATTTCCTTTATTGTACAGAATTGTTTTGGCTCTCCTAGGTTTTTTGATTTTCCATATGAGGTTGAGTATTATTGTTTCAAGGTCTGTGAAGAATTGGGTTGGGATTTTGATGGGGATTGCATTGAATCTATAGATTGCATTTGGTAGGATTGCCATTTTTACTATGTTGAACCTGCCTATCCAAGAGCATGGGAGATCTTTCCATTTTCTGGTATCTTCCACAATTTCTTTCTTCAAAGACAAAGTTCTTGTTGTACAGGTCTTTCACTTCTTTGGTTAGTGTTACCCAAAGATAGTATACATTATTTGTGGTTATTGTAAATGGTGATGTTTCTCTGATTTCTTTCTCAACCCCTTTATCATTTGTGTATAGGAGGGCTACTGATTTTTTTTTAGTTGATCTTGTATCCTGCCACATTATTGAAGGTTTTTATCACTAGTGCTTGAACTGGCATCTTGGAGCACATTCTTTTTGGATGGATACCTTGCTCAGCCTAGATATGGGGGCGGGGGACTTGGTCTTGCCTCGAAGCTAAGTGTCAGACTTTGTTGACTCCCCATGGGAAGCCTTACCCTTTCTGAGGAATTCCCTTGTAGAATGTTTGGGGTCACTTATGTGTACTATCAAATCAAATCATCTGCAAATAGCAAAGTTTGGCTCCTTCATTTTCAAATTGTATCCCTTTGATCACCTTTTGTTTTGTTATTGCTCTAGCTAGAAATTCGAGTACTATATTCAACAGATATGGAGAGAGTAGACAATCTTGTTTTATTAATCACTTTAATGTTGTCTGTTGACTTACTGTATATGGCTTTTATTATGTTTAGATATGACCCTTGTATCCTTGATCTCTCCAAAACCTTTATCATGAAGGATAGATTTTGTCAAATGCTTTTTCAGCATCTTATGAAATGATCATATGGCTTTTATCTTTCAATTTATTTGAATTTTATGGTGGATTGCACTGACAGATTTTTGTATGTCAAAATATCCTGCATCTCTTGGATGAAGCCAACTTGATCATGGTGGATGATTTTTTTGATGTGTTTTTGGATTCCGTTTGCTATTATTTCATTGAGTATTTTTGCATCAATGTTCATGAGGGAGAATGATCTGTAATTCTCTTTCTTAGTTGCATCTTTGTGTGATTTGGGTACCAGGGTAACTGTTGCCTCATAAAAAGAGTTTGGCAATGCCCCTTCTGTTTCTATTGTGAGGAATAATTTGAGGAGAATTGGTATTGGCTCTTCTTTGAAATTCTCACATCAAATTACTAAATAATTCAATAAAAAATGGAGTTGAGATCTAAACAGAGGCTTCTCAACAGAAGAATTGCAAATGGCCACAAGACACTTAAGGAACTGCTGCTCAACATCCTTAATCATAAGGGAGATGCAAATAAAAATGACTCTCAGGAACCATCCTACACCTGTCAGAATGGCTAAGACAAAAAAACACGAAAGATAGATTCTGCTGGAGAATATGCAGAGTAAGGGGAACACTCTCCCATTGCTGCTGGGAGTGCAAACTTGTACAGTCACTTTGGAAACCAGTGTGGCCATTTCTCAAAAAATTGGGAATCAACCTACCTCAGGAGCCAGCAATACCACTCTTAGGCATATAGCCAAAGGATGCACACTGATACCACAAGGATATTTGCTCAACTGTGTTCACAATAGCATTACTCATAAGAGTCAAGACCTAGAAACAACCTAGGTGCCCCTCAACTGAAGAATGGATAAAGAAAATGTGGTACATTTACACAATGGAGTACTACTCAGTGGTAAAAAAAAAAAATGACCTCTTGAAATTTTCATGCAAATGGATGGAACTAGGGAAAAAAACATCCCGAGTGAGGTAACCCATTCCCAGATAGATAAACATGGTGTGTGCTCACTCATAAGTGGATATTAGACGTAAAGCAAAGGAAAACCAGCCTATAATTCAAGATCCTGGAGAAGCTAGGTAACAGGGAAAACCCTAAGAGCGACACACATGGATCCCCTGGGACGGGAAAACAGACAAGATCTCTTGAAAAAAATTGGGGATGTGGGAAGGTAGGGGTTGGGAGGGGGAGGGAAAAGTGAAGGGAGGAGGAAAACATAGGAAGGGGATGCTCAAGAAGGGGGAATGACAGAGAGGGAGAGCAAGGAAAGAGATATCTTGATTGAGGGAACCATCAACAGACTAGCGAGAAACATGGCAGTAGGGAAGTTCCCAGGGATCCACAAGGATGACCCCAGCTAAGACTCTAAGCAACAGTGGAGGGGGTGCCTAAAGTGACCTTCCCCTGTAGTCAGATTGATGACCACCTCATCATAGAACCTTCATCCAGCAACTGAAGGAAGCAGATACAGAGATCTACAGTGAAGCACTAGGCTGAGCTACCAGAGACCAGTCCAAGAGAGGGAGGAGCAATAATATGAGCAAAGGGATCAAAACCATGATGGTGATACCCACAGAAACAGCTGACCTGAGCTAGCTGATAGCAAGGGGGACCTGCATAGGACTGAATGCGGGGGACAGTTGTGATGCTACTGGCAGTGGGACCAAGATTTATCCATAGTACTTGCACTGGTATCTTGGAGCGCATTCTTTTTGGATGGATACCTTGCTCAGCCTAGATATAGGGTGGAGGACCTTGGTCTTGCCTCGAAGTGAAGTGTCAGACTTTGTTGACTCCCCATGGGAAGCCTTACCCTTTCTGAAGAATGAATGGGGGTAGGGGGAAGGTGGGGCACGAGGAGGGGAGGGATTGGGAACAGGGATAGCTACGTAAAATAAGAAAAGAATGTATTTAAAAAATATTCTTAAGAAAAAAAAAAGTTTGAAGTGATGTTTCTGTTTTCTCTGTTTTAAAAATTGTTTTCTTTTCCCAATTTGCTGTTTTATCACTTATTTAGGCCACATTTCCATAGTAATCAGTTTTGTTTTCAATTAGAAAAACTTGTCCTTTATGTCTTGGATTTGACTTTTACAATTAAGTCTGCAGTCCATCTTTATCTCACTTTGGTATTTACTATAAAACAATAACTGAATGGATTCTTCAGAATTATTAATAAGTGAGTGAGACTGTCTTATACTTACACTATGCACATTCACTACTTCAGTCAACAGAGATACAAAATAAGGTTAAAAAATACACTTAAATAACTTTCATAATAAATATGTAAAGACTTCTCATGAGCTAGAAAATCTAGAAAATATATATAAATTAAACTCAAATAAATCTGTGTGATCAAAAAGGCATCCAAGAGCTCTAATCATAGAAAAAAAAGGAGAAGAAGCTAAATTTAGCTTTGAAGGACTCAAACTGCCTTGCTAGGAAGTGAACTTAGAGTTGGCGAGGGGAAGCTGACTAAGAGTCTAGGAAGCTATGGTGTCCGGCGCTGCGTGAAAAGTTCCTAATTCTTGTGTTTTGGAAGTGTGGCTAGAGCAATGGCGCATGGGTTTCAGCAACAGCATCCAAACACACTGAGCTGAGAGTGAGCATGGGCCACGCAGGCACTGTGCGCACTGCCCTTCATTCAAATGCCTGTATGTGCACACTTACGGCTTATGTCTACATACAGACATGTATTCTCATGTATAGCATATGAGCATACACAAAATGTGTAATTATATATTATAGATATAATTATGGGATTATACACCAAGGTAATTAATAATGGTGTGATGGGAATAAAAATAAGAAACATTGGAAAATTTTCTCTGACAGGTAGGATGTCATAACAGTGCTTATCTGGATAATTTCTAGAAGGAATAAGAATACCTGTCACTTTTCATCATTCAGTGACTACTGCCTATTATGAAGCTTATTTCAATGAGCTAAAATGCTCATAGATGAGTAAAAGCTCCCAAGTAAGGAAGTGAGCATTTATGAACAATAACACAATCTAATACAATTATCTGCTTAAACACTTCTTTTTCCCATATGCAGGAACAAAAACTTTTATGACCATTGAAAAATATAAAGGCACTCTTCCTGAGTCAGAATGGACAAGTGTACACTTCCTCAGTCACAAATGTACTTAGCAGGTGCATGTCTAAGAAGATCTCAAAATAGGGATAAAACTATATTTTATAAATAAGCTATTTGTGGGAGTAAATACTAATATTATGGCCAATTTAAAGTTATCAGGTGAAGTCACGGAATCCAGAATGCAGAGTCAAGAAGAAACATGCCCACTGTGCTCTTGAGACCTGCTGGGAGATTTTTCAACATCTATGCCTTTCTTTCTCTTTCTCCTAATTCTGTTTTTAGTTCACAGGCTGTGAAATGTCTGTGCAGAATTTATAGAGAAGAACAATTATTATTACCCATAGAATTCTGGAAAGAGGTTTTAGAAGGAGAGGAATTGAGGGCAGAGAAAGCGTCTATCCTCAGAAGCTATGTGGAAATGGATGACGAGTCAAGGCCTGACCTAATGTAAACAGCAAAGAAATACTTGGATGAGAAACAGTGTAAGGGCCATCCACTGTAGCTGTGACAGGCTGATAGGGCAGGGGCATCAGGGAGAACATCCTGAAGTTGACTTTTTACACAGCTGACAATAATGCGGAAAATCATGTTTGCGAGGTTATACCAATAGTTCACTGTGTGTGTGTGTGTGTGTGTGTGTGTGTGTGTGTGTGTGTGTGTGTGTGTGTGTGTGTGTGCATCTGAGTTGTGGTGCTCCTCCATAGATATGAGCTAGAACTCAACTTTGAGTGTCTTCATCAGTCACTTCTCCACCATGTGATTTGTAGACAACTGTCATTAAATTGTTGGGGACTTGGGGCTCGCTGATGATTGCCTAGGCTTCCTGACCCCATGGCCTCAGAGATCATAGTGTCTCTGCCTTCCCTGGCATTAGGATTGTAGGCCAGTGCACAAGAGCACAGTTTTCACACTTGTGCTAAGGACTGAACTTGGGTCCTCATCCTTGAACAGCAAAATCTTTACCAACTGAGCCATCTTCCCAACCCAATTAGTTCTCAGGACCTGAAAAGCATCCAAGGGGATTCATTTAGGAGGAGTAGGGAAACATGGAACTGTATCTTGGCAATAAGGTCAGTTTCACATTCCTCAGAGAAGGAGCTCACGCAACAAAACCAGGCATGAAGGAAAAAGACTAAAAATGAAACTTAGAGAAATGCCAACATTTAGGAATTGGGTTTTATCAGAGTGAAACGAGGAAGAATGATTGGCTATATTGGGAGCAATTATGGAGGATACATAGACACTTCTTCATAGAAGAGTTTCGAGAAGGTGGCCAACCATTCTCATGCTTGTAAGTATGTCAAGGAGAATGGCTGCAAGGAAGGTTCATGCTAAGGGCACAGCCAGCACCTCTTGATGGGGTCACTTCATTTGGATGGTACCAAGTCAAAACTGCTCAAAGGAAGTGGAAGGTTTTCCTAGTTAGGGTTACTATGGCTGTGATGGAACACCATGACCAAAGCACGTTGGGGGCAGTGTTATTTATTTGTCTTACACTTCCATAGCATTGTTCATAATTGAAGGAAGTCAGGACAGGAACTCAAACAAGGCAGCAACCTGATGGCAGGACCTGATGCAGAGGCAATAAAAGGGTGCTGCTTACTGTCTTGTTCCTCATGGCTTGCTCAGCCTGCTTTCTTATAGAACCTAGGACCACCTGCCAAAAGGTGGCACCATCCAAATGTGGGTTGGGTTCTTGCTCATTGATCACTAATTAAGGAATCATCCTTTCGGCTGATCTTAGGAACCATTTTCTAAACTGAGGTTCCCTCCTTTCAGATAGCTCTAGTTTGCGTCAAGTTAACATAAGACTAGCAGAGAGGTTAGGTACAAAATGCATATAGTAATATTACTGGAGGCAATATTGCATGATGCAAACAAGATGTAAAGGCAAAGATAAAATAGCAAACTAATAGAAAACAAATGATAGATGGATCAACACCAATCATGTGATGTGAACTCAAGTACAAAGAGAAGCTAAAGTCTGAATGCCCAAGCTTGGAAATTTTACAGCATGCTACTATTTTATGAATAAAAACTACGGCAGCTCCTTACCTGGATGCTACATTCAGGAACTTAAGAGTGTAGGTCAAATAAGAGTTACTAGTAAAACAAGAGTCACAAGGGACCTTTAATGTGCTGGAGAGGATTCAGATTTCACAGCCAATCAATTCTAAGACAAGAGCCTTTAAACTTTGTAGGTTTCTACTTATTAACAGCACTCTGGGGAGATCTGCTAGTAAGGACTTTGTTATTCTGCTGGCTTAAAATAATTCAGAATTTCTCCCCAAAGATTGAAAAAAAAGAAAACTCACTAGAACAAATTTTGCTTTCATCAATGTCAATGTAGTAAAAGTCCATTTCTTTTCTTTCTTTTTGTCTGATGCTGAAGCTGAGCACTCAGAAAGAACATACAGCCTACTTGCAATTTGTTTCCAATCTTTATGTGATTTTTCTTGTTGTAATTCATTGCCACTGATGTATGAAGCAGGTTGACAAATGGTTTGGGAAGTTGGGGAGGAGTAACATCTGATTAGGAAAATTTGGACCTATCCTATTCTGAACCCTAAAAAAAATGTTCCTTTTTGCCAAATCTGGAGCTTTGTATTTGCAGTACCATCTTCATTTTGGTATATATATATATGTTAAATGGAATGTCAGCCTCTCCATGTTTGCTCATTCATATCATTTTAAGTGTGTCTGTTTTTTTGGCCAAAAAGAACAACATATTATTGATACAAGTGAGAATTTTTTCAACACTACAAGCTCTGTGTTTTAAGTTACATGTTCATATACTGTGCACATGTGTGTTCATATACTGCAGACATGCCTGGAGAGCATTTCTAATTAATGCTCTCTTCCTATTTAAAAGAATGTTTTATTTTTCTGATAACCATTCGACGCCGCTTTAATTTTAACCTACTTCTTCCTAAAAATGAAATAGTTCAAATTCTGAACCACAGGAAGCAGCCGAGTGGCAATTTGGGGAACAAAGGCAGAAAACTGGATCATTTACACCATAGCAGAACCAGGAGGAGAAATGTCCCACTTCCATCTTTCTCTGCCTTCTCATTTTTTAATAGTTCAGATCCAAGTAAGCATGAAAAGGGAGAATCAATCAGTCAAACCCAACTTTCCCCTTTAATCCTAAAGATATACACTGCAACTGCAGGCAGCAAGCATTCTTCAAAATCCAACTATGCATTTAATTTTTGACTTCTCCTCCTTTTCTAAAGTTGGTGGTTTTGTAAGGGGGTTAAGACAAATATGAAAATAATGATAATTTAGGACACAAAGAACTAAGGTAGATGAAGATTTAGAAGAATCATTTTGTACTGAGAAGTTGATACTTGATTAGCCCTCCAACGTTGTCTCAGTTTAAACCCACAGAGGTCAGGTGGAGAAAATTATAAGGGCTTGGAAACATGCACCCAGATGGAATCTGAGGCTGACTGCTTTGGCTTGGCTAGGGTCTATCCAAAGTCTCTGAGTTACACACTTGGTCACTAATTAATGTCATTGAGATATAATAGGGCTTCTAAGCCTGGGCCTCACTGGTGAAATGCAGGTCAGTGGGGTGCGCCTTTGAAGGAGATATTGAGGCCAGTCACTTCTTCCCTCTCCCTCTCCTTCTTCCTCTCTGTCCATCTTGCCTTCCATAAGATGAGCACATGCTATAAACTCTCACAATGTTCTACTTTGCCACAGCCCCATAGTTAGTGGAAATTATTAGAAAGGAAGTTGACATATCTCAGGTCATAGTAAAGAAAATCTACCATGCACAGGGAGAAAATGGTTACAGGCACAGTCAGGATGATCATGAGGAACCTGCTGAGTCTGTGTGGAGCCTGAGAGGGGAGAGAAGGCTGGGAGATAAGAGGTGCACTCTTCAGAGGGGGAGAGAACTTTGATCTTTGAACCGTGCAATAGAAACTTGCATGGTTTCACTCACTTTTCAGCAAGTAAAAACAGAATTATGTTTTTAAAGAAAATGGATGTGTTATCAGAGTTGACTTTTGTAGGAAGGGGATACGTTTTCAGCAGTGGGTAGGAACATGTCAGATTTAGGTAAATGGTGCTTCCCTCCTAGAGCCATGAGGCATCCTCTTCATGGGATCCAGAACTTACCAGCATTGTTTTTTATTATAACCACATTTGCAATCACCAGAGGCAGGGGGAAGGCATGCAGGAGCAGGGACTTCTGCTGCTGTCATGTTACAGCGGACAAGACATGTTCTAGATTTCTATCACATGGTCCTAAGACTGGAATTCATTCTGTTGTATATTTCAAAAGAACTTCAATAAGAGACTTTGAATATTTTCACTTCAAACAAATGATGAATATCCAAAGTGATGGATAAATATACTACTTTGATCCTTTTTCACACACACAAGTATAAAATATACATTTAACATAAAACACAAGAAATTATTTGCCAGTAAAATTAAAAGTAAACTAGTAATTAGAAAGATAGTGTTGCAAAGTTCAAAGCTTCAGTACTTATGAATTTATGCTATGGACCATCATCATGGAATAAAAACATCTTAGATGGATTCCACAGGAAGTACCGAATGTCACGTGGTCTTTAGTGAGACAAGCTTGACATTTCCTCTTCAGGCTGTGACTTCCTTTCTGTGTCTCTTCTCAACAGCTGTCTCGGTGTTGTTCACGTTCAGGGCAAACAGAGGACTGCGTGACTTATTTCCAGCGGTCCTCGGCTTATGGAGCGTTGGCAGCCGGATGATCTACAGGACATTATGTTTTGATAGCACACACTACAGCACACTGATGAAATGAGTGACGGAGCTTGATTACGGTTCTGAAGGGACGCATCATTCACATGTGGGAAGGAGCTTACACTTCCTCCTGATTAGAAACCGAACTCTCCAAACGCATTTCCTATTTACATTAATGGACTGCCGAATTGTTATTGCAGCTACACGTTTTTTCACTATGAAAAGGCAAGCTTGGCTTTACTAGACTGACTGTGATTTTGTGTGCTTACTGCATCTTGATTCTTACTGACTTTGTTTGATTTTGCATGATTTCATTTTTGTCTGCAAGCATAATTTTACTTCTTTTGTTTTGGGTTTTTTTTTTGTTTGATTCCTCTGTTTGTTGGTATAATGAGGATAGACTCTGGATACTTTTGTTTTTATTATAGGTTACAGCGTACAGTTCATTTGCAAAATGGAAAAACATCTCAACTCTTGATAATGTAGTGTATCAACTGATGTCTGACATTTCTTTGTAGGAAAGAAAGTACACATAAGACCCCAGATTGCAGCTATAGAACGGTGGTCGCCACCCTAGGTACACAAGACCCATGTGTCTATGCAAATGAGGGCTGTGCTTTGTCTTTAGCTTAGCTCTCCAGTGATTTGCAAGGACGCTGCCTTCCTCCACATGCAGCATAAGCTAAACCCACTGTTCCCAGACTGATCGGAAGAGACACACCCTAGCCCAGCTGGAGTGGCTGGTGCAGCTGGATCCAACTTCTGCACAAACTACTTGAAAAAGTGTAGCTGGCAATTACTCTGTGTGTAAAGGAAATCTTCAGAAATGACTAGACTGTGAAACAAGAATTTCCCACAAACAGCAATAGAGGCATGCCTAGGAAAAGGGTTTCAGAAGATATTGATAAATAAGGAAGGCTAGAAAAGGGAAAATATAGGGGAACACACACACACTGCAGGCCAAAGACTTCCACTGCTGTTTCCAAATGCCCTGGGACCTGGTAAAGATTTGCGACTTACTAAGTTTCTGCATATTCTGCAACATGTAAGGTGTTTCTTTAGCAGTTTTAATTAAATAGGCTTGTTTGAGTAAACATTCTTTCCTTTTATTGCTTTGAGAGGCATCTGCCTGGGAAATCTCTAACCATCACAGTCAACTCAGGAAGCAACGTCCTTCTCCTAAGAGGAATATTGCTTTAAAAATTCTTATCAATACAATGCTGCACTAGAATATAGGACATAATTGCAAACTCGACTAATCTGGTGTTATAATTGATTATACAAACCTAACTATAAATTTTACCGGCCAAATTTTTGTATGTATGTAAGCCAATTTGTGTATTGCAGGAGCATTAAGAAAATTACTTTATAAAAGGCAAATACAGAGCTAGTAAGATGGGCAAGGACACCTGCCACCAATCCTGGCTACCTAAGTGTCAATGCCCAGGAGTCACATGGTAGGAGGAGAGAAATGACTCCCAGAGATTGTTCTCTCACCTCCACACACATGACATATGCAGCCCACACACCAACAAATACATAAATGCAATAAAAGTATTTAAGAGAACAAATGTAAATCAATTTCAAAAATATTCTCTGGGCGATAAAAGCCCAACTTCTACATCAGTAAGATGTACATTTTGTATCTTATGCCTGTCTTAGTTCTTTACGTGTAAGTTGACTCAACTGTGATTGCTATCCATACGTATGTCTCTGGAACCTATACTCAGGGTAACTGCAAACATGTGTAGAGCATTTTATTTTCCCAGGAACAATTCAAAATCTACAAAAGTTACTTAATCCTTCATCATTAATATAAAGTCAGTTGAATCACCATGATTTAATGCTATTGTGTGGATTCTGGCACCATAAACATTTTCAGTCATTCAGGAACTGGTCCATGGATGTTTGGCTCTTAAGATTAGGCTAGGAAACCAAGCAGAGTGCACACCTTTGTTGAGATGGTTTTGACAGTTTCTCCTCCACCAGTCAATGGTTAGCAAGTTCCTGCTAAAAGCTTGGCAGATTTTAGGCAGAGATACCAAGTGAAACAGTCCTGGCCCCGATCATCACCTCATGGTGCGTTTCAGAATCCAAATTCTTCTTAGTGTTCCAAACCAATAAATAATGTCTCATCCCATAGCTCCGTCACTTCCCCGGGGGCTTCACCAAACCTGTGCTAAGAACAGAGCTACTCTGAGCAGCTATCTCAATCCTTCCCTCCCCGGTTTTCAGATGATTCTATACTGCTAAGGACAAAATATTCTAGCAATAGGGAAGCCTAAAGCAAATGGAGACTGAATGACTACCACTCTTCGGTTTCAACCCAATGACCCACTGGTACCTTGTGGAAGCTTTTCCTTGTGGAGGTGAAAAGTCCAGAGCTGACCTGGTCCATCTGCATTCTTTCTCCACCAACTTCTCTGCTCGGTTAATTCCTTCCCCTAAGCTTTTATCTTCGTACATCAAATACATGATGTCAAAACCTCAGTTAAAATGGTGCACTTCTGCATAACGGTATGCATGTGTCTGCAGTTTAGACAACATTAAATATATTATTTTTCATTTGTTGAAGTCTTTCTGGAGAAACTTGAAACTCCCCTAACTGTCCCATGGAAAAGATCCAAAGGCATGCAGGGACAAGAAAGTACAACAACCAATAATATACAATCATGGGAACCCTGAAAGTCCAGCTTCTAAAGATTCCTCTCAGGATTCAAAATACTCCACAATTAGCAAAAGGAACTAAAGTCTGAGGCCTAAGAAGTCTACTCACAACAGGTTCTTTCTAGTTTACTCTTCTTTCTTATTCCTTCTTCCTCTTAGTTCTACACATTACAAATGTTGCCAGTAATAAATATATACCCTATAACCAGCAATTCTCCAGCCCTAGCAGATTCCAGGGCTTGAATTCTTTTTGCCTCATAAAAAATCAAATAAGTGTTTTCACACACACACACACACACACACACACACAGAGAGAGAGAGAGAGAGAGAGAGAGAGAGAGAGAGAGAGAGAGAGAGAGAGAGAGAGAGAGGTGGTTGTCAGCTCAAAAGTAGCAGTAGCTAATGGATGGCTGGTGAACTCCTTAATGGAGAAAGTTAGTTAAGAAAAGAATTAAGGAGTTCTAGAGGGGGAGATTAGTGAACTACACTACATTTTTAGGTGACTAGAAAAGGCTAAAACAACTACAAAAAGATTATTTTCAGTAAAATTATGAATAGGGCACAGATTTTTTTTAAGTCAGCATGTTGCTTTTTTTTCCTCCCAGCATGCATAGAGGATACCTGGTAACTAGGCAACCTATGTAAACAGTCAGGAGGAAGCTGGACCGTTTTCCTAGGAGGGAGGAAGGAAGGCCTGGCAGTGGTACACTGTTTTCACACATAGCTAGGGAAATGTGATCAGTAAGCCCCAAAAGCTTAAGAGACAGCTCTGAACTGTGGGAACTAATTCCCAAATATGTAGCAGAAGAGGAATCAGCTACAGCAAAAATCTGCCCCAAAAGACAGCCACTTTATTTACAAAGCAATAATGCCAAAAAGCCTTGCCTTTTGGTTTAACCTTTACCAAAGCCCTCAGTTCTGATAAGTCACTTGTAAAAAGATGACTGAGCAATTACTGTACAATGTTGCGACTTGTAGCAATGCAATCATATTCTCATCAGTCTTGCATGGACGACACTTGGACTTCCATGGCAAAGCCTTGAATTAACTCCAGATACTAAACCAGTGAGATGCTTCCGTGGGTAAAGGTGAGGACTCCTGGACTGAGAACTTGAATTTGATCTCTGGAACCCATATATCACAAGGAGACACATACACACATGCTTGCAAACACAGATAAATAAATAAATGCATGCTAGAGAAGCATTTGGCATCCCACGTCACATGCTGCCTCGGAACACCAACAACCCTCTAGCTTCACAGGACCAGATTACACACCACTTACATCTAAAAGGCATGACTGATGTGCCCCTTATTTACATGTCCTTAAAATTACCATACTCCAAATTAGTTTCTCCTTGTATCTTGGTTCCTTTTCAGTTTACTATAAGATGTCCGTGGTGAGCTGGGTGGTGGTGGTCCTCACCTTTAATCCCAGCACTCGGGAGGCAGAGGCAGGCAGATCTCTGTGAGTTTGAGGCCAGCCAGGTCTACAAAAGCTAGTTCCAGGACAGGCTCCAAAAACTCCAGAGAAACCCTGTCTCAAAAAACCAAAAAGGAAAAACCAAAAGTCCACAGTGTTTATTAGCTTGTAAATTGAACTCTATTTAGAAGTCTACTTCCAATTAGCTTAAAGACAATTAAGATCCATTTTCCTAATTTCTACTTTTCTGCATGACATTTTCCCATTTTAGCTATCATTTCTCCTAATCAAGTTTAATACAACAAAAGCTTATCTGTGACTTTTATCTCTTTTTGTGTTCCTTTCTTTATGCTATTAAAATATAAGCTAAAATTTGAAAAAAAAAATTGCACTTTTATGAATGAGAATAAATAAAACTTGAGAGAAACTCTATGGAGTCACAGGCAGAAACAGAAAGAAAAACCATAAACTTAAGAGCCTGTAAAATGTGCCTTTTTTCTTTAATGACAGATATGAGAGAACTCATAAGTACCATTTACTTCTCTATAACTGAAGCCATATTCAGTAATGGCCAAAGATCGTAGCTAAGTATTAATGAATCACCTTTGTAACCTACTAGTTTAGTTACCTCCCAGATTCTGGAAGATTCTGATGCAGCCAACGTCGTCGTGGCTGTGAGAGCAACAAGGTGGCCTGCTGTGCCAATGACCACGGTGTCACCTGCCTGCTCCGGACTGTGCTGTGGGTGAGGGCCTCGCTATAAGCAAGATTGTTTCTATGTGAACAAACAAATTTTAGAAGATCTAAGTGGCTGGCCAGAGGTCACATAATTACTAAACAAAGGGTAAAAGCTCGAGTGTACTGTCACTGGTGTTTTCCACACAGCAAACGTGCTTCATTGGGGATGGATTAATTATTTTTGTGTAAGCAACAAAATGATTATGACAACTCATTAACCTAATTATACCCGAATTTAGAAGCCTCTGACACTTGGGTTCAAATCATGACAGGCCATGTGCTAACTTTCAGATAAATTATAAGAAAAGTCTTACAGAAGGCAAGAATTACCAATGGATAGTTAAGAAATAAATGCAGAAGTCAACTGTATGTTAATTTTGCAGCAAGGTGAAGAAGCATTACAAAGAACCCGTATGCAATCTGCCCCCAGCTAGAACGACACCATGAGAAATGACACGGGGAGGAGAATGCTCCACTTCAGCTTGCTGCGTGTGGATAAAATGGTGGATATTGTGTCCTTATTTTCTCAGTCACCCACTGTTTCTAGTGTGAAAAGATCAGCAAAAGAGAGAAAAGGACAATGGCATTTGCATCCTAAGAAAATTACTTTTTAGTCAAAACTATTAACTAGAAACAGACAGAAATGGCCCTAAGCATGAAACTCACCAGAGAGCATAATTTGCTACAGACAGCGTCTGACTATAGACAACTAAAAGATGGCTGCGAACACAGATGGAAAGGAACTGAGCAGCAAGAGCAGAACTTCCACCGCGGTGCCAGGTGAGTGATCCAGAGGTATCCAAAGGCTGAGCCAGGGCTGCCTGCACTGGAGGAGGCATTCTTGCAGGTGCTTGCACGGTGGTGCAGATGGCAGTGGCAGGCTCTGCTGACAGTGCATCTGCAAATGCTAGCCGAGCAGATTCTGCTTCTGATCAGAATGGAGCACACTCGAAAGTGTAAGGGAAGAACAGAAGTCTTCCCTGGAGTCAGGCAAGTCACCAACATGCCAAAAACAGATAAACACCTTCAAGCTTTCTTCAGGGAAATTGGAGAAAATTTTTGTGCACAGATGACAGTGACAGGCAGGCAGGCCAGTGCTGAACAGGCTGTAAGCTAACTTCCCAAGCAGGGAAAGACGAACGTGGGAGGTTTATTACATACACTGCAGCACAGACGCAGTGAGGGAGCTTCCTGAGCAATGATCCCATTTGCTTCTGGGAGGAGTCTTCTGCAATGGCTCAGAGAGGGGGTCATTTAGTCCTAGTTCATGGAACAAATCTGGAGAGTCCATACCCGATGGTGATGCCTGACTTCTTGTTATCTTAAAGTAGGAAACTTTATAGTTCTGCTTGTTCCTCAGACCTGACCATTTGATATTCTCCATCACTAGGAATTAGACTCCAAATGTTTGTTTAAGACATTTCAAGTCAAACATTAGGTGGAGCTTGGAGACCCCAAAGAAGAAAACTTATAGGAACCTGAGGGGTCAAGAACACAACCCACAGAATCAACTAACCAGGACTCATGGGGGTTCTCATAGACTAAAGCAACAATCACAGATCCTGTCTGAGTCTGACCTAGGTCCTCTACATAGATGCTGTTGTTGTGTAGTTTGGTATTCCTGTGGGACTCCTAACAGTGGGAATGGAAGAGGAGTTCTCTGACTCTTTTGCCTTCTCTTGGGACATTTTTCCTTCTACTGGCTTGCCTTGTCCAGTCCAAACAGGACTGTTTGCACCTAGTCTTATTGTAATTTGTTATGCCACGTTTCCTTGATATCCCTGGGAGGTCTGCTCTTTTCTGAACAGAACCATAGGAGAGAATCTGTAGGAGGAGGGTGTTTGTTCTTCCCAGTCGCCCAGCTAGCTTAGACCCGAAATAATCACACAGAAACTGCACTAATTAAATCACTGCTTTGCCCATTAGCTCTAACTTCTTATTGACTAACTCTTACATCTTAATTTAACCCATCTCCATTAACAGGAAACATTTTTACATAAGTAATTAAAAAATCTTATTCTAATGTACCTTTCATGAACACAAAAAGATCAAGCAACCTCCTCCATCCACTTGAGAGCTTACCTACATATCTGCATGTCTGGACTGTGAAGCGTCTGGGACCTGCTTGGTATCGGAGGTTGAAACTATGCATTGCTTAGGAAATACTCTTGAAAATTCCAAAATATTCCTTTCATTAAATTTTGATGTGCTTGAAAAAGTATGATGAGAGTAGAGTCTATAAGCGTAGATAAAAGTATGGTGCATAAGAAATGAACATGTGGTGTGTGTGTGTGTGTGTGTGTGTGTGAGAGAGAGAGAGAGAGAGAGAGAGAGAGAGAGAGAGAGAGGTGGGGGGAACTGAGTAAATGATGTCTGGTCTGAACCTCTAAGTTTGGAGTTGCAACACAGAAATAGATAATCAGTACAAGCAAGGACAAGGCAAGGGTACAAGAAACAGCATTTTGTTTAGGAGGCCACTAGACATAGAACTTAGAATAGTAACAACTGAGATTGGACAGAGGCAGTGACTGGAGAGAAAGTAGTTAGCGATGTTCTAGAAAGAAAGAAAGAAATCTGTACTCAGACCATGGGGGACTATGACACTCAGACAACAGACACATTTCCACAGGAGGGGCATCCTGGTGAAACCACAGAGCATCGGGTACCAAGGCTCAAATCGAATAAAGAACAAAGACAGCCTTGGAAGCATGGTTTACAGCGGGCTTCTCTTCAGCAGCAAAGGAACGGAGGAAATGCAATAATATCTTCACAGTCGGAAGCTGTCAACCTCTAATTCTACATTCAGGGAAACTATCAATCGGTGTGAAGGAGAAGGGATACAGAAAGTTCGCCACATATGACCCAAAGGATGCACTTTAGTGTCAGAGTCATCACAAAACCTGGAACTGAGGACCTGACCAGTGCTGATGTGGTGGAGGAGGGCAGGAAGGGGTAGAGTTGTGGTTCAGAGATGAAGAGGGAAGGATGGGGCAAAGTTTATACATCTTAAGTTAAAGCTCCATTACCACTATGGTTGAAGATGCCATCCACAGAGACTATGATAAAAGCTGGAGTAGCAATGCCCACAATGGCTCTGTAACTCAGCAGGACAGTTGACCTAACTTACTGAGTGTGTAAATCAAGAGGCTGCTATGGTAAACCCGCAGCAAGTTAGTTCAGCGAAAGCATGCTGCCCCTTCAACCCTAGGGAAACTGGAAGCTGGGAACAATATCCTTAGATTTGGAGAGACTGTACCTTCTTCCTCCAGGTTTTACATTGTAACTCTAAAGGATTTTTCCATCACTAGAAGTCAGAATTCTCATAGATGCATGGTTACAGGAAAAGAAGTAGGGAAAGGTCACAAGAGAATGATCATAAACACTGATTTCCTTGTCATTCCATCAGGAGTGCTCAACAGTCCTCTAGTGCATTTTGGGTAGGGTTTAAGGAGAGGCCTTTTTGGAACAATGCATGAGCTCCACCCATGAAGTTCAGCTGCAGCAGTGGACAGAAATGTAAGACACAAGGACTGTTGATAAAACCAGAAAGCATACGCCCTAGGGTTTATCCTAACATCCCTATTGTGCAATTCTGGAAGTCTGCGCCATCGGGGGCCTGTTTCCTCTGAGCAGGACAGTCACTGTGATATTTCTCATGGTGCTGAGACTGACAGCTCGCGCCACCTGGCGTGCAGTTAAAGGGACTGGAGTTCGCCTAGTTTTCCCTCTGCCTTCTTGCTCTTCTGTTCTACAGCAGAAATCTTTGGGTGTCCAGCTCTTGTTGGCCCCTGAATTCCATTCCACTAGCAGAGATGTGTGACCCTCGGCACACAACCCAGATGCTACAAGAAGGATAAGCTACAGCGGGTGAAGATGGCATTCTCATAGGATTTGATGCTGGTTTGTGAGCCAGTATTGTGGCTCCAGACTGAAGTGTAACTATAATCTCATACTATTTCCTTTGGTAATCAAATGTACAAATTTTCCCTAATTTCTTTGCATAGCATTCATTTAGGGTTTTTTAAGGGGGTTTGGTAACTGGCAAGCAAGAATTAATAATCTTATTTCTCTTAGCATACGCAGTGTCTTTCAAAAATATATTTAGTGATGTGCCTGCCTTCCTTAAGAATTCAAGTTATAATGTTTAATCATTTATGGTCCCATAAAGAGGCATCACATGTGTGAGCATCCTTCATCCCGTGAGTGATTTCCCTGAAGCTCCCCCACAGACAGACAGAGGCAACAACACAGAGAAACAAAGACAAAGGAACTGAGACGATGTAGTGACTCACGACAGAAGCCAAATATTTCTCCATCTGTGTGGTAAATATTAGCAAGTTTGACTTCTTTCCTGATATTGAGAGGCAGCTGCAGTGGAGGCTTACACTACAGACTAAAATTGACATTTGTGTTAGTTGAAGGGTTTATTTGGGCTCACAGTTCAAGAATACAGTCCATCCCAGCAGGAAAAGAATACAGTCCATCCCGGCAGGAAAAGAATACAGTCCATCCCGGCAGGAAAAGAATACAGTCCATCCCGGCAGGAAAAGAATACAGTCCATCCCGGCAGGAAAAGAATGCAGTCCATCCCGGCAGGAAAAGCCTAGCATCAGCAACATGAGGCAGCAGGCATTGTTACCTTCACAGTCAGGGGACTGCGGCTCTTCTAGAGTTTTTCATTGTGTGATCTAGGACTTAAGCCCACGGAAGGGTGCTTTCTTCCTTTAGGGTAGGCCTTTCCACCTGAATAATCTAATCAAGATAATCTCTCACAGGCCATGCTCCCAGGCTAGCCTAACCTAAATAATCCCTCACAGACATATCCCAGGCTATCCTAGCCTAAATAATCCCTCACAGACATGCTCCCAGCCTAGCCTAGCCTAAATAATCCCTCCCAGACATATTCCCAGGCTAGCCTATTCTAAATAATTCCTCATAGGCATTCTCCGAAGCTAGCCTAACCTAAATATTCCCTCACAAACATGCTCCCAGGTTACCCTAACCTAAACAATCCCTCACAGACATATCCCAGGCTAGCCTAGCCTAAAATAATCCCTCACAGACATGCTCCCAGGCTAGCCTAGCCTAGGCTAAATAATCCCTCCAAGACATACTCCCAGGCTAGCCTATTGTAAATAATTCCTCACAGGCATGCTCCCAGGTTAGCCTATCCTAAATAATCCCTCACAGGTATGCTCCTAAAATAGCCTAGACTAAATAATCTCTCACAGACATGTCAGAATACTTGTCTTCTGGGGGATTCCAAATCTTGTCAAGTTGAGATTCAACACTAGCCTTCACATATATGGAAGCCAACTGAGCACCCTATTCTGGATTTTCTTTAATAGTAAAATCACTGCTGATATTAAACAACTAGATTTGATTGAGGGAGACTTGCCACCCATTAGCAGATTTCTCCTTCTTGCTTGGTCATGGTATATATGTGGCCACTTGCTTAATCAGTAAGAAACAGAAGGTGAGATGGAGGGATGGGGCATGCCATTTAGATTCAAGACAGGAACATCTGTCCTCTCTACAAACGATAGTGAAGCAAGCAAATGAGAGGTGGGAAGAAGACTATTCCCAAATGCGTGGTTCAAGCAAAGACGAAGCCGAACAGACACAGCCGAACATTATGACGGTGACACAGCTATTAAGCTCACATTGCGTCTTCTCACAGGTTAAATGGTGTGATCAAGTTCCTATCATTAGTGTCGGGAGGCAGAATGTGCAGACCCAGACCAAGCCAGGACTGTCAAGAACAGCTGACGGACTCAGGGCAAAGAGGCTCTTGTGAAGTACGGACTGAGCTCCTCTAGGCAGTGCAGAGTCACACTCGGTGAAAGCTGCAGCCGCACGTAGATTCCTCCACAGTAATGGGAAATTAACTTAAAGGACTCAGTACATACGTGGTTGGACCCTAGAGTCAGATCTTCATACTTAGGGTCATCCATAAGTGTTCTCAGCATCCACCCAGGATCTCTCTTTATTTCTCGGGATCTTAAAAATGAAATTTTATTGAGCTGTGAATACATTTTATTCTGTTGCTTCAGAACCTACTGAGCCAGCGTTGATGCAACAGTTGTCTCATCAGATAGCGAGCATACATTGTCAGGAGTTCCTGTTGGCGAAGGCTGCTCATTAAAGGCCTCTACTGTTTCTATTACACTTTTTGTCATTTTAATTCAGAGAACACTTTATTTTCATAGGGGACATCATACTGCTCAACAAACATTTGCTTTGTTTATAATCGATATAGCTGAGACTTGCCTGAACCTTAGAATCAGAAAAGAATATGAGGTTTAGGACTTGGCTCAATAATTAAAGGCACTGGCATACAAGCATGGGAGTCCAGGTTCAAACCCCTAGGGCCCCCATAAATGCCAGACATGACAGCACCCATCTGTGACCCAGTGCTCCTGTTGGAAGATGGAAAGGGCAATCTCCAGAAACTCAGGGGCCACCAGCCTGTTTATCCAGTAGACAGAGACCCTTCTCAAACAAGTTAAATGCAAGGACCAACATCAGAAGAGAGGCTGTCTTCTCTCTCTCTCTCTCTCTCTCTCTCTCTCTCTCTCTCTCTCCAGACCTAGTTTCTGGATTATGAAACAAGGGCATAGCAAAGAATTCCTCACCCTGTAGGTCATGAATCTTTCACAGAGGTCACCTAAGGCCATTGGAAAACACAGATGTTTACCTCGGGATTCATAACAGTAGCAAAAGTACAGTTATAAAGTAGCAATGAAAAGAATTTTATGGTTGGGGTCACCACGACATGAGGAGCTGTATTAAAGGGTGGTAGTGTTAGGATGGTTGAGAAGCACCTGTTGTAACAATATCTAGACTGGAGTTTCTGATACCCCCATAACCTGAGTAAGGCTAGGTAGAAGGCCAATTTTGTGGATTCTTCTCAACCAGACACTCAGAATACTATCAGGGAAAGAAGTTGTAGCATCTGTTGGTCCTTTGTCCTTTACAACCTACTAGCACAGGTGTGTTTGAA
Source organism: Ondatra zibethicus (assembly GCA_004026605.1). Taxonomy (NCBI): domain Eukaryota; kingdom Metazoa; phylum Chordata; class Mammalia; order Rodentia; family Cricetidae; genus Ondatra; species Ondatra zibethicus. The sequence continues at coordinate 15,543 of PVIU01013812.1, read as the reverse complement.
GCACAGTAAGTGTAAGTGACCTGTACAAATTCCTCTGGCCCTCAGGTGACTCATGCTGTTCAGGTGGGGCGCTCCCAGAGACCCCTGTGTTAGGGCAGGGGAGGAGGCCAAAAAAATGACACTTCCAGTTGTGTGTTGTGAGCTGTGCTCATCTCCAGAAGATGACGCTTCCAGTAGCATGTTGTGTGTTGTGTGTTGTGAGCTGCACTCATCCCCATAAGGTGCACACCTCTCACCTTATCTGTAGGTCTAGTACAAACTCCCCCTGAGAATCTGAGTCTCCGGTTACCGCGAGATTTCCCTCCTGCACCTGCAGATGGTCACTCCCCTTAGTCTCAGGAATGATGGGGAACAAAAATCTCAGCGTCTACTTGTCAGTCTAAGGAAACTGACTTCTGCTCGCTCTGTAACTGTGCTGCCCACATTCCAAAGTGAGCGCAGTCTTTCCCCACATTTGGCTTTTATTTCTACTCTCTCCAAGGACATCGTGCTCATCCGAATTTTACATTCTCATGAGGCAGACATTGTCTTCTAAGTCGCTCATCCCACTTCACATTTGGTGCTGGTGTCTTGGGGATCTGAGTTCATACACATAGGTCTCACATCTGTTTTATTAATAGCATCTGGGTTTTGAATAGAATAAATGTAATTGGGCAGAGCCGAGCCTCACTACAACCATTGCCAGTCAGAAAGGAACAGTCAGAAAGGAATTATGAGCCCTGATGTTTGCTCACTCTCCTGGTCACAAACAACAGGCTTCGTGTTATTGTTTGTTTGTTTGGGAGGGGAAAGAGGGCGGATTCTTAATTGAATGGAGGAGTGTTGGGGGAAAGACTATATTAATAGCTGTCATCAACAGGGAACGCAGCACAGTGGTAGCTGTACCATGAGCAAAGCTCAAATTCAATACCAACATGCAAAAGAAAGAGAGACAGAGCAATGAAATCTTATAATCTTTGTTATAGTGTGGCGACCAAAGTAATAACTGTGCTTACATTAGTGAAAATTCCTGTGGATTTTTAACTATTATCCCATTTACTACTCCTTTAAGACAAATTCTTTACATAATTGTAAAAACAGCAACCAAATATTCTGCTAACCACTTTACATGTACTTTTCCTTTAATTCTTACAAATATCACTAATGTAAACATGAAATCCTATTTGACACTATTTTCTTCTCTGCTGCATCATCAACTTACTGTACAATAAGTCCCTGAAATTGTTTGCTAAATATCTGATGCATGGTTGACTGAATGAAGAAATGATGCATGAAGAATTTGATTTTGCAAAGGCGCACACACTGAATCAGTCCACTGACAAGAATGAAAGCCCTGTTCCATCTGAATTCAGACATGGAGACATAGGCATCCAGCTTAGTAAGAACAAATAACAAGATTCCATGCCGTGCCTCTGTTAACAACTGCAGAACTTCACAAAACAAATCCTAGGGAACCATTTTATTTTTTAATTTAAATTCTTTATTTCCCCCTTGAAACACTGTTTTTATTCTGTCATAATGGGAACACAGAAATCCCATATAGCAACATTCATTATTTCATACTATATTAGCGTATCAGAATACTTCAATTTAAGTTTTATATATGGAGTCAGTGTGCTACAAGAATTGCCTTCCTCTAATAATGTTATGATGGAATATCCCCTGTTCAATAGAACTTCATGAAGAAAGTCTTTTTTAGATTATAATAACATTTCTCCCTTCTCTTTCTCCGTTCCAAGTCCTCCCCACTCCCCTTCAAATTCATGGCCTCTTTTTTTCATTCATGTTTATTTCATGTATGTTCATATATGCTCACATATATTCATATATACTCCTAAACATGACCTGCTCATTCTGAATAATGTTGGCTGTATGTGGGTTTTCAGGGCTGACCATTTGACACTGGACAACCTTGCTGGCTCTTTCCAGGGGAGACCAACCCTCCTACCCTGAGCATTCCTCAGTTATGTGTGGTCCTTTGTGTATGGATGAGTCCTCATGAATTCTCCCCTGTGCATTCTGGCACATTCCTGAAGTAGTTTTGATATTCCTTATTCCTTACGTGAAAGTCTAACTCCAAAGACCAGGTCAAAATCCATAGTGGCACCACTTCTGTGGGCATTGTCTTTGTTCAGTAGCCTTTTACATCTTGAATGATCTTTACTTAGTCAGCCTTTTGCCTTGAACTTTGCTTTAATTCCTTTATCAGTGTTGCATGCAGGTATCAATGAAAACAAAAACTGTAAAATGATGTATGTCCTACGCAGTGTATAAGATGTGTTCTAAATTAAATTGTTCTACTCCCACGTGTATCTATCATCTAATGTAGACACGCCCACTCTAAGATGGTCACAGCATTATTCTACTCCCATGAACTATCATCTACCATCTAATGTGGACACGCCCACTCTGAGATGGTCACAACACTGCTCCCATCACAGAATGAACACTCACTAATTACTCAGCTTTCAAAGCCGGTGTGGAGCATAAGGCAGATGAGTCTCTAATGATGAAGAGCTAGTTGATCTTATTGATGAGTCGATGGCGGAGTAGAATACGTTCAAAATGGTTTATTTTACTTTATCCCTACAGTTATCCACAAAACTGTTCTCAAAAGACCATTTCCATGGAAACTCACCAGTGTGCACCACTGGCTTACAATGTGGGATGACCACAGAGAGACTTGTTGCTAGTTTTTCATACTGCTGGGAAGTTTAAACACTTTCTAATGCTAAAAGAGATATATGTGAAAGAAGAGGTGAAAATTTACTGAGGTCACTCATGACAGGCTAGGCTGCTGACCAAACACACATGTACACACACACACACACACACACACACACACACACACACACAGATATGCATGCATGCACACACACACAACACGTGAAGGAAAAAATACTGGTGGTATGGGAGGTCCTTCTGTCTATGTGTTGCTTTTATTGATTAATGAATAAAGAACTGGCTTGGCCTATAGCATGTGAGGAGGAAGGCAGAGTTAGAGAGATGCCATGGAGCCGCCACCAGAGTCAGACATGCCAAAACTTTGCTGGTAGGCCATGACCTCATGGTGATATACAGATTAATAGAGATGGGTTAAATTAATATGTAAGAGTTAGCCAATAAAAAGTTAGAGCTAATGGGCCAAGCAGTGATTTAATTAACACAGTTTCTGTGTGATTATTTTGGGTCTAAGCTAGCCGGGCAGCCAGGAATCAACAAGTGGTTCTCTCCTCCAACATACTGGTGAAGATATTTTCTTAATATTGAAAACATGACAATAGTGTAAAAAGAAAGCCAGTTTGAAATATGAGTAAATGGCACCTGAGCATGGTGAGTAAGGTGCTCCAGTCCTGCTCAGCCTAGAAGCCCTCTCTCAGTCTGTGTTAAAATAAGATCCTATGTAAAGAATGTTTGCTCACACCTGTGCCCAAAGCCATTTGTGGAGACTTAATGATGCCTTATGCAATGGCATCAGGAGGGGCAACCTTCAGTGTGTGCTCTAGGGATGAAACTGAGACTGGTGGCCCTTACAAGAAAAATCCTAGGAAGATGCCAGTCCCTCCTGCCTCATGAGAGCACAGGAAAAATAACCATCTCCAAATGTGTACCCTCAACTAACAGTGAACCTGTTGGCACCCCAGCCTTTGACACTACAGAAAAGTCCTGAAAAGGACTGAAAAGGTCCTTACAGAAATCCTGCTCCTAATGTTAGAAATTCTTATAAGAAACTACATATCTTACAACTGGGGTCCCCAAAGAATTGCCTTCAGGGTAATATTGAGCCATAAATGACTTCCTTATGGAAGAGGGATCTAGAATTAAGTCTGTTCCTTCCCACACCAAACCCTAGAACTTGCAGAAAATTTACACTGGCATTAGGCAGATTAGGAAAGCCATATATTAAGAAAATGATCTTGAGATGTAGCTCATACATCTACTTCCCACATTATTATGCCAGTTTTTTATCATCAGTGTTTGCAAGAAACCAAAGCTATAAATTTAAAGCTGTGCCTCTAATGGTGCCTTAAACACTAGAAAGAGAAAAATGCAAATGACTTCTGGAGGAAGGACATGCATCTTAAGCCTTGAGGAAGTCCTGTGGATGAGTTTTTCATAGACATTGAGTAGTGTACAATTAACAGTAGCCAAACCATGCAAGGAAATGAGCTGCCACAAGCAATAAACAGCATTAGCAGTGAACAGAAGAAAGAAAAGGCAATAAATATTACCATTTTCAGACTTCTTATCAAGCATTACACTTGGTGTTTATAAATAAAAACAACAGTAAAGCCAACAGAGAAACATCAGAGAAAGCCATGTGTATCAGACAGGAAAGAACAAGAAGTGACACAGAAAATTTTGAAAAAAATCAGGGGAACTATAAAAACTGGGGAAAAAATGAGCCTGAAATTACAATTCAGTGCCTAAATGTGACAGTGAGCTGTACAAAACAGGAAAGAAAAGATAACTTTTAGGAGCCAGGATGTAGAGCAGAAAACATATTTAAAATAAAGCCATTAGAGGAGGCAGAGGAGGGGAGAAACGGGAGAAAAGAAAGAAAAGGAACCGGTGTGCTTTACTTAAGATGCCAGGATGGTGGCGGGAGCTGACAGGTGCTGCACGTTGATGAGGAAGAGAAAAGGGAATGCGGTGCCTTTTGAAGAAGTAAAGGGATGTCTGGGAACCTGGCCAGGTGCCCTTCACAGAGAAGGTCACTCTGTTCACATGGCTAATCAACTCTTCAGTGGCCACCCTCCGTGAACACAGGGGACACAAATGTTTGCAAGGTTTCTTGCACATTTAGGAAGGCCTGAATACCCACCTCTTCTTGAACGTCCTTGTCAGCATTTTCTGATTGTATTGCTTGGTTCCTAAGCATCCGGTCCAAACATTAGTCACACCCCACTTTCCAGAATTCAACTGCCCTTAATCTGTTCTCCTAAACTGAGTTCTCATTTCAAAGTTCTTTCCAGTGGAAAGAGTGCTCTCTACAATTGCCCAGTACCTCTCAGAAAAGGAGTATATCACCTGCCTACTTTGGGGTTATATTTTCAGATAATACAAACTAAATTTCTCCTCCTCAGTCTAAGGATTATAGGAAATTCCCCTATGATGCCGCAGGTTCAGGGAAGACGGTAGAAAATGGTATAGAAAGAGAGTAGACGCTATGGGTGTTTCTGCTTTCTCATTGTTTGGTGGATCAGACATATTGATTTATCATGGTCTACTCAAGTTACATGGTAACAAAGTGATAATGATTAAACATTCAGCTACCAGGACAGTCAGAACTCCAAAACTGTATCTTAAGAACACTTACCATGAAAAATCCCAATATTCTCTGCAAATTCTGGCAACTTTGTACCTATATCAAACATCCTCCCTTTTAGATATGCCTGGTCAAATGAACCAAATAGCCTAGCATATGATTTGCACACTGCAATTATTGCAGGCCCTTATCTGATTTTGTTTCCTCCTTAAGATTAGCAGTCCTTCAGGTTACTTATAAAAGGATTTCTAAACTTTAATGAGGAACATATTGCCTCCAAGAGCAAAAATAGGTCACCAGGAACTATGTCTTGCTGTTGTTTGAGAGGCCAGGTCCAACAACTTATTTTCATCTCATCTTCACCAAGAAGGGATATTTTGAATGGTTTCCCATTACTGAACCCCTATAAATGTCACTAAGGTAGCTGATTTCTTTCCTTACTTCTGACGGTAAACATCATGTGAATCAGTCTAGAGTTGTTTCTGGTTCCATAGGTCTAACAGCATGTTGTCATCAAGGTGACAGGCAGATGCGGTATTTTGTGAGAGGGAAAGATGATCATATCTATGGCAGACTAAAAGGTAGCATAGACCTTGCAAGTTAATATTTCCCTAAAGTAAATATGTATTGACAGGCCATTCTGGTAAAAGAAAACTGAGCTGAAGTGCACCAGATTTTCTTTTCGGCCACCAACCAGCTCCCAAATCATGACACAAAGACTTCTTATTAGCTATGAACGTGTGACCTTATCTTAGCTTTTTTTCTTGCTGGCTCTTATAACTTAAGTTATCCTGTTTCTCTTTATCTATGTCTTACATCGGGGCTTTTTACCTTTCTTTCCTTTTGTAGGTCTTACTTCCCTTCTTCCTCCAGTGTCTAACTGGCAGGCAGCTGCCTGACTTCTGGCCCCAGGTGTGTCCTTCTCTTTTTCCCTCATTCTCTTCAGTCCTCCAGTTCTCTGCAAACCTAGAGGTCTCCTCCTATTTATTCTCTCTGCCTGCCAGCCCCACCTATCCCTGTCCTGCCTAGCAATTGGATATTGAGCTCTTTATTAGACCAATCAGGTGCCTTAGACAACCAAGGTGAAACAAATACAGCACATCTTTACATAATTATGCAAATGCAGCACAAACAAATGTAACACACCTTCACATAGTTAAAGTAATATTCCACACATCTTTGCCAAGTTAAAATAATATTCCACAACACTGGAGGGCTTCACTTAAAGGTATAAAAGGGGCAAATAATTTTTATATTAGTAGCTCCTTATAAATCCTAGGCAGTGTGTCAATTTTCTCATGACAAAGTTGTACCTGAAATAACAGCTGTCACTGGAGCCAATATCTGGCTAAGTTTATCCTGTCATTTCTCTAACATCTGTTTTGTGAGGTCAAAAGGTGACTTGGATGGTGGTGTGGGAATCATTATCCCTGTCCACTTCAGTCTGAATCCTCGCCATTCTCTACAGGAATGAGTAATTGCTTTTGACTTGGGATTTCCTCTATCATGGCAGACCAAGCAGCTTTCACTTTACCTCCGGTACTAAAAATGAAGACAGCCCCCCCCACCATGGGTTAGGGAAATAATGTAAGGATTCTACCAGTTTCTGATTCTTTACATCTTAAAAGCTGTTATGTGGATGAGGACATTGTACATCCATTCTAATATTTAAAAATCCATGCACCACTAAAAGAAACTAATTAATCAAGCGTAAATAGACTCTAGAATAAACAATTGCCACATATATTTACATATATATTCATAAATTAAAGCCCCAGTTCCTAAACTTTGAAAGAACTAAAAATAAAGGAATAAAATAGTTAATAGAGACCAGAACTACAGAGATGTTAGCCTGAAGTTCTAAAACGGAAATATCCAAATAGTCCACAAAGTGCCAAAAGTTATTCAATCTTGTTTATATTGAGAAAACATAAGTTAAAAGCACTGTCATGTACATAGACCCACTAAGTTAGCAAAAATGAAAAGAAAAACATTACTATAACATGCATAAATGTAGAGAGATGATATCATTGCAGAATGGTTAGGAACCATCTCACAAACCAAACTCTGCTACTTCCAAATGTGTGCTTTGAAGCAAGTTACTTCCTCTGTGCCTCATTTGTTTTTCTAGAAAGCAGGATTAGCAGGATGCCCAGCTTAATTATAATTTAAAGTTAGATTGATGTTCTTAGGCTATAAATTATCACTGATAAGTACTACTCAGTGTTTTTAGCATTCTTCTATTTTAGTGAAGTAAACTATGATAAAACAGAAACCTTAATATGCTGCTGGTGTGCCTACAGATTGAAAAGCTCATTTTGAAAACAATCCTTATCATGAAAGATACATAGACACTGCAATGTATCAATCTGACTTCTGTGTAGACAGCCTAGGATATAAAAAGTGCACACATTTAAAAGAATGTTTATAGAACCAATGCTAATATTACAGAAGTATTAACAATCACTGACAAAAGAATGGGCAAATAAACTGCAAACGACACATACAATAAAACCCATGCAGAGTGAATGAAAATAAACTACAACAATAAAGTTCAGCTCTACCCAAGAACATAGACAACTATCATAAAACATTATGTTGAGTTAGAGACAAACACAAGGGGACAGCAAACACGATTCTATTTCACAAAATTTCTAAAAAGCAGGTAGACTAAGGTGCACTAGTAGCATTTAGAGAGTAGTAACAATACTATTCTCATAGGAGGCAGGACACTGGGTAACAGTGTAAGGAGAGGAAATGAATTTGAATGGGTAAGACTACAGGGTGTGGGATGCATACACCCATCACACACTACTGTGAAGACCCATTTCCATGCGTCACAGCTTCCAGATTCCAGTCTGCACATCTGGGATTGAAACTACTAAGTCATGGAGGTAAACAGTGCTCTATCTCAACACCTGCATAATGTTCACATGGGTGTTCACATATGTATTTGCACATACTTCTTCAGTATGTATGTTCCATCCCATAATATAAATAGAGTATGCATAGTTGAGAAACCAAGTGCAGAAGGTCATAAAATATCGGATGGTGAAGAAGAGGGCAAGCATGAAGACAGGGACGGAAAGTTGGGGAGGAGGCGGGCAGCTCGCTGCTTTCTTAAGACATACATCATTTTCATCAGAGGAGTCACGTGTGTAGGAAGGAAGGGCAATCAACTGAGCAGAACTTTCTGGAAAGGTGAAGACTGAGGACGCTGTTCTCCATGGGCGCCCTCCTGTCCTTCTCAGAAGCAGACGTGCTAACTGCTTTTAGTCTGGACTGATCTTGTTCAGGGTTGCTTGAATAGGAATCAGGCTGAGAGATTGATGGTGGCCCTCTCTTAGCAAATGTTGCAAGGAAGGCCCACTTGTTTGTCCCGGTTGCCCGGCTAGCTTAGCCCCCAAATAATCACATAGAAACTGTATTAACTAAATCACTGCTTGGCCCATTAGCTCTAACTTCTTATTGGCTAACTCTTACATATTAATTTAACCTATTTCTATTAATCTGTATATCATCATGAGGTCGTGGCCTACCAGCAGTCTCAGCACGTCTATCTCCAGAGGCAGCTCCATGGCGTCTCTCTGACTCTACTTCTTTCTCCCAGCATTCAGTTCTGTCTTCCCTGCCTACCTAAGTTCTGCCCTATCAACAGGCCCGAAGCAGTTTCTTTATTAACCAATGAAAGTAACACAAAGACAGAAGGACTTCCTACACCAAGCGAAGGACAAGGTTGGATTTACTATTCGGAGTACGAATAGTGTATCTCCCTCTGTGGCAAATATCAGGTATCCTTACTTCCTTTTAGAACAGATTCCCATCCCATACATTGTTTCTCTTTTTAAAAAAAAATATTTTAATTATTCTTTTAAAAATTTAGATATTTGGAAAATGTATTTTAATTAAAATATAATTGTATCATCCCTACCTTCTTCCCTTTCCTCCTAGCATCTCCCATGTCCCCCAACCCTGCTCACTCCCCAATTCATGGCCTCTTTTTCTTTCATATGGTCAAGTTGATAAACACACACGTGTGTGTGTGTGTGTGAATATTTAAGTACAATCTTTTCAGTTCATTTACTGTTACTTGTATGCAAATGATGTCATGATTTCAGGACTGGCCATTTGATGTTGGATAACCTATCAGGGACCCCAACCCTGGGGAAGACTGTCTCTTCTGCTCTCAGCATTCCTTAGTTGCCTACAGTTCTTGTTATGGGGCGGGGCCTAGTGACAGCTCCCTTCCCAGCTGTGTGATTGTGGAGTTGCCTGTCACAGCACAGCTCTGAGGGAAGTGAGGTCAGAATCTGGCAGTTTCCGGAACTCTGGATGGTGTCCCACTTGTGAACGGCTGTTCTTTCTGATCCAGCTGCCGTGCCTTCTGCCAGAATGTTTAGAAAGACAGCAGATCAACTTGTTAGCTTGGTAGTAAGGGATACTTTCAGATTTGTTATAACTCTTTACAGTTAGGGTGCAGTTAGGGTGCCTGAGGCTTAAGGATAGTTACTCTTCCTGAAGGCATGGTTTTATACAGATTGTGTACAATTTAATCCTGATAAATTTCATTAGCGTGCCTAAGTACAGATAAGCAACATGAAATAACTTGCCATGGTCCAACATGTGTAAATGTGGGAAACATGGTTCTCTTTTTGGAGAGTCCCACATTGCAGCTTCCTGGTGCTCTGTTGGAACTCCTCAGATTCAATTTGTACATTGAGGGGTCTTAAAAAAAGGATGTAAGAGAGGTGTCCAAAACTGAACAAAATAAGATTTGTGGTGATCTCTGTGCACGCACACAGCTCAGAGTGTTTCATTCAAATGGCTAACTTTGAGATATCTGTGCCTTTGAGGGGGTGTCATTTTTCATAATCTTTTAGTTAGAAAGGAAAAATTATAATAAATTATAGTTCTTTATGTGTATGGGTATATCCATCCTTAATAACAAAAATGGATGGCCACTTCATCTGAGTTTTTCCGTTATTTTTTTCATTTGTAAAGTTTAAACTTCTTAGACTCACCAACAATATTTCATCTTCTAAGCGCTAATACACCTCACTTGAGTTCATAGTCTGATTCCTATATGCTGAGGGACATCATTGCTGGCCGGGGTGGGTGTGCTTGAGTGTGTGGAGTCCAGGCACACTGGTGCTGAGGGACATCATCGCTGGTTGGGGTGTGTGTGTGCTTGAGTATGTGTAGTCCAGGCACATTGGTGGTGGGTTGATTTCAGAAGAGTCAACAAAGGACTCACTTGCTGTCTTTCTCCTTGTTGACTTTAAGATGTTTGCTATCTCAACAGCTGGCCTAGGGCCTGGTGCACGGTGGGCACCGGATAAATATTACCATGTGAATGAGTACTGTATTGATGGGTGCGCCAATGAACTTTGAGATTCTTTTCTTCTTGAAGACTCAGTGGTACATACGGATGAGCAGCTGTCTCTCTGGAAGTAGACATAGTTGGGCCAATGCACCACCATACTCCTTAAGGAAATGTAAGTTGACCTCTCTTGAAACAGAGCTTAAAACCAACTGATTTATTCTTCTCATAATCAACTTCCAGCACCCACATGGGGCCTCACAACTGTCAAAAGAGAGAAATAAATCTTGGAGCAGAGTCTCAGTCCTCAGGAATGCTTTTCATCTCTCACTGCCTTTCACGAGAGCTCTGTGGGGCTCACACAGCTCAGTCCTCGCCAGTGCGCTCCAGGCCCATCACAAGCAGGCCTTTCCATTTCAGAGTGATGTGATTCCCCTCACCACACAGATCCCGCTTTTCATATCCCATGACCTTAAAACTGAATTCTTTGCACATGCCTGTAGGAAATCTGTGCTCAGAGTGACTATTTGGAATTTAGGAATGAAATCGGGAACTTGTTATATTCCATTGAGCCATAAGCGGGAATTTCTCGTTTTCTTCCATGCCACACACACTTATACAATTTATTGTCATACAATTTTTTCCTTCAAGAATGACTGAATTTTATTTTGATCAAAACCACCCCTCTCCAACTCCTCCCATGTCCTACACCCATAATCCTCTCTGTCTTAGTCACTGTTCTATTGCTGTGAAGAGAGACCATGACCACGATAACTTTCATGAAAAGAGGGGTTTATTTGGGGGCTTCCTTATAGTTTCAAAGGCTTAGTCCACTATCATAGTGGGGAACATTGCAGCAAACATTGGCACTGCATCAGTAGTTGAAGTTACAACCCTATCCACAGAGAACAATGAGGGATGTGGGCTGGGTCTGGAATTGGCTTTTGAAACTTCAAAGCCCATTCCCCAGTGACATGTTCCTCTACCAAGGCCACACCTCCTAATCCTTCTTAAATACTGCCAGTCCTTAGCGACTAAACATCCAAATATATGAGCTTACGGGGACATTCCTATGCAAACCTCCACACTCTCCCAACTTTATATTGCACACACACACACACACACACACACACACACATTAGTTTTTTCTAGCTAGTGTTGTTACTGTGTATGTGAGAATAGAGCTGACCACTGTACTGTGGGCAACCTACCAGGAGCCTCACCCCTGAAGAAACCCAACTACTTTCTCCCCTTTGGCAGCCATCTATTACCCAGCCTATAAGCCTTGTGGCATCCATCCATACTGCACTATTAATTAGACTGCCTATCTCAAAGAGGTATAGAAAGAAACACCTAATATATTATTAAAAAGAAAAGCTTTGGTGAACCAAATTCAAATAGGCTTATGAAAGAGCAACAATAACAACAACCACAGAAAGAAAACAGTTCACTTCACTGGGAACAAACAATCTAAATTAAAGTTCCTGTCATCTTCAAACAGCAGAAGCATCTAATTTTTAAGAGGACTCTGAAGAGAGATTTCTCTTTCTGAGTGGACATGAGATGTGAGCAGTTATTAAACTCATAAACTAGCTATAATTGGGAAGATGATTAATGATTTAGCTCTCTGTAAGTGAGCTCAGTGTAGGCCCACAAGTGAGAGCAAGGGAGCTATGGGGCAGTCTGCAGGTGAGAGGCCTGGCGGGTGGGATGGCCTTCCAGGCGTCCCCCTTCTGTCCACTGTTCTCCATCTTCAGAACTGCTCTTCATTTGTGTCATTTCCTTTCTCACTCAGACTAATCACTGGGATTCTCATGGCACCAATTTTATAGGCACGAATGTTGTACTCGCCTGAACCACTGTCCTTTCAACCCAGATGTATGTAATAGCAACCTTACTGGGTAATTTTTGACCCAACATTTGCCTGTTGCTCTTTAAATATTCCTACGGGTTGAATTTTGGCCCCTTCCCAGCAAAAAAACAAAGCAAAGAAAACATTAAGTTGGAATTCTAACCTCAGTACCTCAAAATGGAACTCAACTTGGAAAGAGAATTACTACAGGTATAATTAGCTAAAATGAGTCTTGCTGAGCCACGTGGCCTCCGTCTATTTGATGCTGATATACAAGCCAAATCCCATGTGGAAAGACAGAGACTCACCAGACGGAAGATGACAGAGGAGACGCAGAACGACTGTGGAGATGAAGCAGAGATTGGAATGATGTAGCGACAGCCAAGGAGCATAAACGACCCCTGGCCAACCGCACAGAGCTGCCACCAAAGCACAAACAAGATCCTCTTTCAGTTCTTGGAAGACCCAGCTCTATGAGTCTCAGCTTCTCACCTGCTGCCTCCAGAACTGTAAGACAATAAACTTCGGCTATTCTTTTCAACAAATGGATTATATCTTATTATGGCAGCCCCAGAATTAAAATATAGATTAATTAGTAATCTAAAACTCGGCATGATAATAAGTACGGGCAATCCCAGTGTTTGTATGGGAAATGGAAGACACCGACAGGAGGATCCTCAAAATTTTGGGAGCTGATGACTGTGTATTACTCAAAGGCAAAATAAGAAGATAGCCTGTTTCAAAGTGGAAGGTGAGATCTAATGCCTGAAGTTGTCCTCTGGTCTCTGCATGCACAGCATGGCACACACATACACACACACATGCATGCACACACATGTACATGCAAACACAATGCATACACACACATACACACACACATACATGCACACACACACGTGCACAAACACACACACACACACACACACACACACACACACTGTTTTTCCTACTCCTGAATGCTTTCATGTCCAGAAAAACCTGGATGTATCCCATATCCATCTTGCCCAGCTGTTTAGTAATAAATCATCTTTAATTCAAATGATCAAAGGTTTTCTACATCCTGAATAACAAAGCCATTGGCCACCACACTTAACAAACATTCTCAGTTTGTTTCATGCATTGTTTAATAGTTCATAACCATAATCCTCCTCTGGGCTTTGAAACTTCACTATGTGGAGAATGTTGTAACCTCAGCAAAGTAAACTCTATTGCTAAACCTAAAGTTAATCTTCACTGGAAGCTGATCCAAACCATTGCAAGGTTGTACTTAAGAGACTGGAAAAGATAAATCCAAGTTCATGGAAGTGGTAAGAGTATGCATTACAACTACCTGGCAAGATTTCCATTGCTTACAGCAACCTATAAATAATTTCAAATTATGACATGTGTCCCTAACATGGGGTGACACAGAGAGCCTGGCTGACTCACTCAAGCACATTTAGACAAGCACAGTGAGTTTATTTGGGGTTAGGTATTACTTCACTTTCAGAGTAGCAGAGAACTATGGCCGTCTGATTTTACCAAAGTCATTGCCACCCTTCACCCCTTGCCAAGACCCTGCTTTTTTATGACCCTAGGTGTGCAGCAGCAGTGATAGAAACCTGAGTTAAGAGTCTCACTCAGTGAAAAAGCAGTAGAGGTAACTGTAGGCTTAACTGATATAGGACAGACAAACCAGACAACGGAAGCCGAATGCTTATCCATCACTGATCCTTTCACATACCGGCGCATCCTCTGACCTGTTGGTTCCATTAAGATGAACAACTATTATGTCATCTTTGTTATTTGACTGTGCATAGATATCCAGTAGAACCTGTAACAGTGTTATTTTACAAACCTGAGTTTTAGCTACATAATTAGAAATATTTACATGAATGAATCTACTTACTTGATAAAATTTGGACATTAAAAAATGGTGCAGCATATAAAGTATTTAAAGACAGTAGTAAATTCTGCCCATCTTTATTCAAAATAATTTTTAAGTAAGGATATTAATAATTTGACAAATACAGTAGCAATATCTTTAAGCTCACTCCTTAGAGGCATGTGGTTTTATGATAACTACTTTAAGCCTCAGTAGACATCATTTGATGCAAATAATTGATCAAAATACAAGGAACAAATGATTATGTGGTATGCAGACACAATTAGCACATCTGTAATAAAACCTTTATACCCAAGACCCAAAGGACACTGGGGAAGGGTGGGGATTGTCAGAGCAAGAAAACCAGGACACCTGCTACGATGCAGTGACTTCACATGGATGCCATACCCACGAAAGCTGAGCAGTATGGTTGCCTAAACAAAACCTGCATAGTGATCACGCCAGTATATGTGCCAACATAAATGGGAGTGGATTTCCCAAGGCCCCACTCCTGATGAAGAGCTGTAGACAGTCAATGGCATCTGTTATGAGGGGCAGTGCCCTTGTATTCAATCTCAAATGGTCAGCCCTAAACACGTGAATACATGTGCATCTCAGCAGCGCTAAACAGGACTGAGTGGGCTGCACCGATGATAATTAAAGAAGAAAAGATCTTGATTTTGAGAGAGAACTGGGGCCAGGTGTGAAAGGGTGGAAGCAATGTGAATCACCTATTTATAGAAATCTCAAAAAATAGGGAAAAATTTAAATTCTCCCACAAATGATATAAAATATCACTCTAAGGCAATTTGAGTACAACCATGTGTGCTTAGAGTTTTGAAATATCTGCAGCCCTTATTTTATCTATTAAAGTAAAGTTGCTAGATTACACAGTCCCTTAACATAATGTACCCAGTAATCCTAACTTGGATTAAAGAATTTCCGTAATGGCAGCCCGCATCTCTTTGGTTATTATTCAGTTAACCAAGAGGCAAAACTGTGCTACTGAAGCTGCAAACAAGCAGTCTGCCAAGAAATGGTGCTGGGTAAAAGAATTCACACAGATCAGTAAGGTAAATCTTGGTGAAAATATGCCGTACCAAGATCCACCAAAACACTACCATACTCAATACAGTACATGCCAAGAAATCTTGTATAGCACCAAACCCTGCTGCACACTCAGTGAAGCTGCTGATAATCCTGCCCTGCAAGCATGTGGCTCTTGTAAAGGATCCAAC
>PVIU01013811.1:0-46982 GCA_004026605.1 Ondatra zibethicus | reverse complement strand
TTTGCTTGCATGGATATTCGGGGTGCTTAGCTATCCCGAAGCTGGGCACCCACTTGCATAACCGTGGAATTAAACCTCGTGCTTTTGCATCTGACGGCCTGGTTACTGAGTCTGGGGGCTCCTCAGCGATAAGACCACTCTGAGGGTCTTTCAATTAGGAATGGGTTTAACAAATATGTGAGAGTTAGCCAATAAGAGGCTAGAGCTAATGGGCCAGGCAGTATTTAAATGAATACAGTTTCTGTGTAATTATTTCGGGTATAAGGTAGCCAGGCACCGGGCGGCGGGAGCCGGGCAGCCCCCCGGGAACAAAAGCAAGCCCGTGCCTCTTACTACATTCATAGAAAAAAAAAGAAGTAGGCCTGGGTGAGTTACTACTGTAGGCTGGTGTAAGGGAACAAAGACTGGTTTAAGGAACTTTGGAGTAGTATTGGTGCAGCATGGTTTTCAGCCTAGAAGAGGGCTTTCTATTTAGATGTGGTCAACAACGACAGGGAAAATTACTGAAAACAATGATTATAGTCAACTGGAATAAGTCAAGAAGAGACTTGTGTCCGTAATGATGAAACCAAACTACTCAGAAAGTATTTGTATGTTAACTCAATTTAATTTGCTTTAGCAGAAGAAAACATAATGTACTGATTAGGAGATGCATTTGAAATTACAACGCATTTGAAAGAATAATTTAAGGTGTCATTATTTTTATAAAAGATCTGACCTAGTCTTGTTGACTGGTAGTATTTGACTGAGGGTTTTGAGCCTTCTCTTGGAAGACTGCTTGGTTAAATAGGACAAGAACTAAACACTGGAATACGTTATTAAAAAGAGAAGCTTTTAACATTTATGCAAAAGTATGTGTTGTGAATTTTATTACTATAAATTAATAAAATTAATGCATTTTGTTCATGCCTCTCAGTCAGTTTGTGTGGAGTCAAAAGTAGAAACTGTAATTGAGAATGAAGCATTAATCTATGTGAATAGATTGAATCCTAATTGCAGTGCACTAGACTGAGCTGTCAGTAAATGTCTTCATCATATGGGGCATTAGGGGTTGGACTCAACAGCTGTTGGGTGTGTGATCAATGTCACAAATAGCTTCACCAACATACTACGTTGGTTTCCAGGTTTGACTGGAAGGTTATGGGGGTTCTTTTCTTTCCAAGGGTTTTATACTATAATCTTGTCTTTCCACGTTTTGTTCACAAGAGCACATAATACATGTGCCTGGGTGACTGGATCCGACGGCGGAGCTCTTGTCATTCATAGTTTGTGATGTCATAGCAAAGTACGCCTTGAAGAATGGCTCTGTGTGGGGCTTCTCTTGAGATGGATGAGGCTTTCAGTTTGGGCTCAGCTGGATTCTGTGCTGTGGTATTGGAAAACCTATACAGTGTTACAGCATTTACAGATGCCATCCACTCAATAGCATGGAGACAAGACTGAAACCAGAGCTGGCAGGGAATGCCACTAAACCCTGTGGTACAATGGAGGCAATTTGTTACACAGGAGTAGGTGTGGTAGAAATGAGTAAGAGGAAGGCTTAGATGATCATATGAGGTGGAAAAGAAATATGTTTAGGGAAGCAACCCAGTAAAGTGACTTACTGAAACAAAGGGTACATTTATAGTAACTGATCCCAAAGTTCCCTTACCTCATTTAGCCTGTTCAAGAATGTCTTTTCTGGTTTTAACCACCATTTCCAATTTTTATCTTGTGCATATCTTTTCCCCTTTTCTTTAGAGAGAGGGTCTCATGTAATCTATTCTGGACTGGAAACTAGCTACTGAGGATGACCTTGATGTTTCTATTCTCCTGCCTCTACCTCTCAAATTCTTGGATTCCAGGAGCACTACCACGCCTAACTACTCTGGGCAGGTCTGCCACAGTGACTAACATCCTGATCTAGGGCCCATTTCTCTCATATCCTGAAAACTCATTGAGGGCAGCCACTTTCCATTCCTTTCCTGAACTCTTCTGCTTTGCTTAGTTCCTGGAATACTTGAGGTTTATGTATTATATTTTATAAATGTTTAGGCACATGTATTATATTTTATAAACATTTCTCCGGTAAATGAATCCTCTAGGTAGTTGGTACTGTGGCATTTAGGTTACTTAGTTTTCTCATTACAGAGAAAGCTAGAAGCTTGAGAGAAAGTTGTCATAAGAGTCAGGACATCTTGGAAAGAAAGTGTTGACTTTTGTTGACCTATGTAGATCTGTCTTCAAGACCTGGGACTCAAGGACCTGAGAGAATGGGGCAGACTACAGTCTAATGTTGTAGACAACTTTATTTCAGTTTCAGTGTATGCTTCTTTTTATACACAAATTTGACAAAGAAAGCAATAATCCCAGGAAAGTTGTTTAAGTTCAGAAAAACATGGTCAGAAGGACATGATCAGGAAATTATGTAAACAAACATTAGTAAGCACATAGTAAATATTAAGAGGGAATCCCTTTCCCAGAACATTCTCAAGACTGACCAGTCTAAACACAATTGCCTGGCATGTACTACAGATTTTATCTGGGAAGGCAGAAGATCATATCCAGATTCAGGATTGAGGACTGTACTCAGTATATCCTTTCACTACAATGGGTTCTGTAGCTACATTCTGACATTCAACAAGAATAAACATCTTATAAACTGAATACAAATGTTTGTCATAGGAGGCAGGAAGTCCAAGAACAATCAAGGGAATGAAATACACCTGATGTAAAAGGCCCTCTGCTTTTATTCCTGGAAGCTCTCCTATAGTTCCCCAAATGATCGTTAGCCATGGGTCATTCCTTTGGGTGTGTTCTGAAATTGCTCCCTTTAAAATTGTTTAAAGCAAGAAAACCCAGTACAGTAGATAGAACTGAGCATTCTTGGGCATTTGTTCTTGTTTGGAGTCATTGACATCCTAAGAGAAGCATGAAAAGACATGATATGTGTGATGCTAGATGCAAGAGCACCATGCATGATACAACAGGAATGAGAAGCTATGCCTTGTGAGGCGTCAGTGATCCTGTCTGTTATTCTTTGTCCTGAGAGTCTAGGCAACTGAGTAAAAATGTCTGAAAAATTTTGTCCTGTAAGGCAGTGGTATTGAGAGACGAATTCCCTTATGCATCTCTTGTACATGATATTTGATCATGGTCCAATTGTAAAAGCAGGGGCTATGCAATATCTAGTAATGTTCCAATCACTTCAAAGGGTTATTTTTGTAAGTCTAATACCTGTAATTTAAAGTAGATAACGTAATAGCAAAAGTATCTCAGGAATATTTCCCTCCTTTTTACTTTTAAAAATTGTTTCTTAGGGCAGAACGAATATATCCTATAAATGCTTGACCCTGTGGGTTGTAAGGGATTCCAGTGATATATTGAATTTGTCATTCATAACAGAATTTCTTGAAAATTTTGCTAGTGATATCAGGACCATTATCTGCTTTTAACTGCGTGGGAATGCCCGTAGCAGTGAGTGTCTGCAGTAGGGCAGTGTTGGGGTGACATCTGTTATGGTCCAGCCTTAACAGAGTTCACATGTTTCAGGGTAGCGGCATGAGGATTAGAAATATTAGGCAGGAGGAACAGAGATACAAAAGAAATGCAACAGAGACACAGAATAGAACTGAGAGGGCAACCTAATGAATACTGAACTCGTCTGCATTTATTTTCCATATGCTTATGTACCCCAATCCAAAAGCGGGGTGGGAGGAAGCAAAAGAACAAACAGAGCTTCAATACCTGAAGCATCAAGCCACTATATCCTGACTTAAGCATCCTGTTGTTTAGGCAGGATATGGAGTGACTACAGCTTAGACCAAGCATCCTGTAGGCAGCCACTCCCTGGGTCAAACCTCCTGTCATATCCTTGAAGGACAGGAATGGGCTTGAATTCTCTGATCTTTGGTCAAGGTAGAATGGACCCACTTCTGTGGGCTCCCACAGGGTGGGAGTAAGAGTTTTGGAGCAGGGCAATTTATCTAACTTTGAATGCTGAATAGTTAATCTTTTATCATGCAAGGCTTGAACATCAATACTTAAATTGTTATGTGACCATCTTTGCTTGGTGAACAATATGATTCCCAGTGGGACCACCCAAGGTTTCAGAGTCATTGACATAAATGGAAATGGTATTCTTCATACAAGGCTTTCTTTTGGCCCACCAACCAGCCCCCAAGTCATGAATGCTCGGCCTTAGTTTAAGCTTGTTTTTGCTAGCTCTTACAAATTAACCTGTCTCTCTTCATGTACATTTTTTACCTTTCTTTCCTTCTATATGTCTTACCTTTGCTTCTTCTTGTGTCTGTCTGGTGGTTGCCTGACTTCTGGCCCGTCCCTTTCTCCCTCATTCTCTCCTCCTCCTCTTCTTCTCTCGAGCCTAGATTTCTTGTCCTACTTATTCCTTTTCCCCACCAGGTCCACCTATGGCTCTCCTGTCTAGCTACTGGCCATTCAGCTTTTTGTTTTAGACCAATTAGATGCCTTAGTCAAGCACGGTGAAACAAATGCAACATACCTTTACATAATTAAACAAATGGAGCATAAGCAAATGTAACACATCTTTACACAGTTAAATAATGTTCCGTAACAACTCTCTTCCTAGTTAGCAGAGTAAAGCACATGAAGATCAGGTCTAATATATCTCAGTTGTGGTAACAGATGCTGTCTCAATAGAGACAACACCCTTCCCATGAGATGTCACCAACTCTTTTCTCTCAGAGTCATTGTTAGTAAGCAAACCCTGTTATTCATGGTTTGATGACGCCGTCACCCTGTCTTATTCGTTTTCTTCAGGCATAAAGTGCAGACACGTTGGAATCTCTTTGTCCATCTTCTATAGGTTGAGTCTTTTAGATATTTACATTGGCTTTTTAGCACTGTGGTGTCGGGGACAAAAACAGCTTCAGCTCCAGTGAATTTTGGGAGTTGGGATATTCAGTTGCCCAGACAAACTGTCTTTTCAAAGAACCTTGAGCTTGAATTTTTTCAGAGAGGCCCTAAAATGCTTTGCAGTGGTGAGGCCCTCCTTGACCAAATTAAAAAAATTTAAGTTTATAAAATTGACAATAAAATACTATCCTATATCCTGTACTTTCTTTCTAAATAGTATTTAAGTTGTCCATTTGTTCTTTTGACAAAAGATTGATCCTGAGGGTTATATGCAACATCTATGATGTGAGTTATATCAGAATGTTGGCAAAATTTCTAAAAAGGCTTGACAGTGTATGCAGAAGCATTGTTACCTTTTAGGTATTTTTACAGGAGTATAAAATAACAAAAGCCAGTTCTAAGGCTCTAAAGTATTTAGCAACATTTTTATGTTTTATTTTATGAGGAATACGAATTTAAAGGGTTAATCTAAATTTTATTTTTGTAAGCAAACCATTTAACATTTTATTATTATTATTACTATTGTTATTTTAGAAAGCAGAATATTATCCATGTAGTATATAATAAAAGTAGGAACAGCTCTTTAGCTCTATTTAAAGCAGTAGCAAGCAATAAATTTTTGAGATAAAGATGGGCTGTTTGTCATTATTTATTTATTTATTTTTTCTTGCTGAATGACTGCAAACAGATGAAGCACAGTTAACCTTTGTGTGTGGGAAGGCGCAATATCACATTATAGAAGTGACTGCAATCATTAATATCTCCCTTTCTTTTGAAAGGGAAAGCTGGTTGTCTGGCATGCAGCATTGTTTCAGGAAGGGGAGCAGGCAGTCGGGGGCGCTCAGCTTTGAGCAGAGCCTATGATTTTACTTTTGATTTTGCTGCATTCAGTCCCTTCTGACCCTGCACTAGAAAAACTTCATTTCCAGTCAGGATTTTTTTCTTGTGTTTCATTATCTAGGTCACACTCATAAATAATATGCGACAGCCTTTTCTAAATCTTTCTATTTGCACCTATTTATTGTTCATATCAAGATACAAAACAATGCCCATGTCACCCACAACTGTCCTGGAATACTTTCTCCTTGTCTGTGGGCTTTCGCTATATTTTCTTTAACTTGATCTCATACTCCAGGGTACAGAATACCCTGTTCAGGAAACCAAGGGTTATTCTGTCATCAAATTCCAATATTCTTATTTATTTATTTATTTATTTATTTATTTATTTATTTATTTATAGCTCAACAAATCCCAGCATTCTTGCAGCTGGGCTTTAGACATTGTAGCATCGCTCTGTATAGAGAAACGATGTATTAATTCAATATAGGGTACCGGTTTGCTTGCTTTTAGTCCCATATTAATCCCAGCTGACCTCCTTCTGTAGGGGTCCTTATGTCCTCTTGTAGCTTTTCACTCAGGTCCCTGTTTCTGGTGCCACTTTTAGACTTCTGGTTTTTATGGATATTTTCTGTGAGACCTGGGATCTGAGGACCTAGAAAAATGGGGCAGACTACACTCTAATGCTGTAGACAACCTTACCTCAGTTCCAGTGTACTTTATCCATGAGAGAGACAAAGATAGCAATGATCCCAGGAAGGCTGTTTGAGTTCAGAGAAACATGACCAGAAAAACATGAGTATAAAACAAAAACCAAAGAACAACAACAAAAAGAAAAAACAAAACCATGGTGATAAATGGCAGTAAGTACATGCTAAATATTAACAGAGCAACCCTTTCCCAGAACTTTCTCAGAACAGAGCAATTTAGAAACAATTTCCTGGCACGTACTAGAGATTTTATCTGGGAAAGCATGAAAGCAAGGCAGAAGGCCATATCTAGATTCAGGGCACACTGAGAACAGCACTCAGCATTACACAGATTGGGCCCTATAGCTTTGTACTGATACCCAACAAGAATACGTATCTTGTAAATCGGGTGTAAATGTTTGTCATAGGAGGCAGGAAATCAAGTTCAGGAACAATCCAGAGAACAAAATGCAAATGTGCTAAAAGACCTTTGCCTTTTTTCCTGGAGCTTTTCACAGTCCCCCATGGCGCTGTTCACCATGGGTCGTGCCATTTGGGCTGACAATGCTTTACCACAAGAGCTGCAGTTGATCTAAATACTCCAGTACCAGGCATAAGAAGCCTCCATTTGAGCTGTTGGTTAGGGTAGTCCAAGTGACTCCTCAAGTGATATGGGCTGTTCGGTTGCCTCTCAGAGGCTGAAGAGAAGCCCTCATTGCTGAAGACACTATGTCTTTCAGACACCGGATTCAGAAAATGTGAGCCGAACCTGACCAGAAAGTCTCCTGCCTGTGGTCTTGCTTTCATAGTTCTGGAAACTATCATGTACACTGCCAAGAATGAAAAAAAAAATCAATAGTCCCATCTAGCTGTGGCAGCTATGAGCTATGACAATGACCAGAATGGCAAGATACCCATGAAGC
This sequence comes from Ondatra zibethicus, assembly GCA_004026605.1. Lineage (NCBI taxonomy): Eukaryota > Metazoa > Chordata > Mammalia > Rodentia > Cricetidae > Ondatra > Ondatra zibethicus. The sequence goes on along the minus strand of PVIU01013811.1, from coordinate 39,658 downwards.
TAAAATAGTGATTCATATCTTGGCAGTAACCAACAACTGTAGGTTAAGGTCCACTCAGCCAGAGGGGAGTTACATGTGCTACTGGAAATCTAGCCAACTACCCAGGGGGTAGAGAGGCCATCGGTCTTAGAAGATAACCTTCAACTGTCACTTTGCCAGACCACCATAAGTCCTGAGTATGTCCTAAAACTTATCTGAATACCTACAGAGAACTGTAGCTCTCATCCCCTCATCACAAAAGCTTCCCTTGGCAAATGGAGACCATTACAGGAAGCCATAACAGGCCAGAATTCAGAGATTAATGGAACACGTGGAGGCCAGCTCCAATGAACACATTCACAACACAACTCTTTCACCTAAGGCTCAGGGAATATCAAAGAAGAGGGGTCTGAAATATATCAAGAGCCAGAGAGCCAGGAGTGGGATCGTGCCTCCTGAAAATGACAGGAAAGCTTCAATATGTCAACAATATGGTTGCCGTAACCAGGACTGAAAAATGTTAATATTAATAGACAAGCTAACATGGAAGGGGAAAATTCTCATGGTGTCCTCCTCCTGGATAAAGAACTATAGGGAACTAATGACTTAGCCTCTCTCAGGGACGATCCCCTCCCAACTAACTATCCAATACAAAGTAGTCAGCCCCGAAATCATACACACTATCAGACTGCTTAGAAGATCGCCTTTATTTATTATGCATATATACATATATACATATATATATACATACACATATATATAATACTCAAGAGAGGGTATCAATTTGAGATAAGTGAGAGGAGGCTATGGGAGGAGCTAGAGGGAGGGAACCTGGAAAGTGTTGTTGGGAGGACAGGGAAATGAAAGTGATATAATTATATTTTAATTAACTTTTTCAACTCAAAAGAAGAAATTGTCACAAAAAGGAAATGGCTTCCTCTGAGGTTATTTCTTTTCTTAGTGGGCTTAAGCATCTGCAGAAACCCGAGCACTAGATCAGAATGACCATGGTGACTGTGGCCTGGTGCTTCACATTTTCTTGGGCTATTGAATTTTCTTACCACGTTTCAGTTATGTGTGAAGTTTTGTTAGTCACTGTTCTGTTGCTGTGAAGAGACACCACGACCAAGGCAACTTTTATGAAGGGAAACATTGAATTGGTACTTGCTTACAGTTTCAGAGGGTTAGTCTGTTTATCGTCATAGCAGGGAGCTTGGTGGCGTGTAAGCAGACATGGTGCTGGAGAAGTAGTTGAGAGTTCCATCCTAAGATCTGTTGGCAGCAGGAAGAGAGAGACACTGGGTCTGGTTTGTCTTTTGAAACCTCACAGCCCACCCCCAGTGACACACTTCCTCCAACAAGACCACACCTACTCTGACAAGGCCACACTTCTTAATCCCTCTCAAGCAATGCTACACCCTCATGACTAAGCATTCACACATATGTGTAAATGGAGACTGCACATTCATTTCCCAACTGCCCAGGCCCAAAAAATCACACAGAAACTATATTAATAACAGCACTGCTTGCCCAATGGCTCAGGCATACTCCTAATTAGCTTTTTACATCTTAAATTAACCCATTTCTATTAATCTGTGTATTGCCATGAGGCTGTGGCTTACTGGTAAGGTTTTGGTATCCTTCTCCTTTGGCAGCTACATAGTGTCTCCCTGACTCTGTTCTCTTTCTCGTTGCATTCAGTTTAGTTTTCCTGCCTACTTACATTCTGCCCTGCCATATGCCAAAGCAGGTTCTTTATTAACTAATGATAATAAAACATATTCACAGCATACAAAGGGATTCTCACATCACATATGAACCTATGAGGTCCATTCTTATTCAAACCACCACATGCAGCATGAATTTCAATTATTATGTGGAATTTCTGCATGCTTCCTAAATGCCAGGCCTACTGTAAGAGCTAGAGACAATATTTCTGACATCATCAGCCCATTACTTAGTCCATATGAGAAATTAATAATAAGGGCTGAGAAGAGGGCTCCATTGATGAAGTACTTGCTATGAAATTATGGGAACCTGACATCCGATCTGGGTGTAGCAGTGCATCTGTAATCCCAGCCCTGGAAGGGTGGGCACAGACTGCTCTTTGGAGCTCACTGGACAGTCTAGCAGGATTAATGAGCACCAGGTTCAGTGAGTGATCCTGCTCAAAGAGTGACTGAGGAAATTATCACACACATGTTCAAACAGAAATGCACGCATGAGTGTGTACACATAACACAGAAAACAGAGAAATTCAGTAATTAGCATTTTTCTTAACTTTGTAGAACTAAATCTGCCTGAACCATGCCGTCTTGCTTTGAGAATCTTTATTGCTCTTGTTGTTTGAGACAGGGTCTCACCATGCTGCTCTGGCTGGCCTGGAACTCAGAGAGCTCTGACTCCTGGCTAACATGTCATCCTTTCAATTGCAGTGACGACCGTGATTTAGTAGAGGGCATTTCTATCCACCCCCTGGTTAAGGATGCAAGAGACCAGTTTATAAAGACCACTGGGCCATCGGCACAGATCCTGGCTGGCTTATGACTACCGATCCAGATGCAGCTCTGGCCTAGACATCACGATGGCACTCAGCAGCAGGGCCAGTCACTTAGATCTGTACCGCCTCCTGCTCCATCATGACTCTCAGACACCAGCATGGCAGGTAGCAGCCCAGACTCCAGTCATCTCGGTGGTGACAGAAGCCATGGACATCAACAGAGACCTTGGCAGAAGCAGGACCAGGGACCCAGACATAGCCCTTATCTGCATCTGTGACTCAGATGTCACCATAGCCCTGGGTGGCAGCACAGCACCTTAGTCAGCATGGCCCAGAGGTAGCATGGCTCTCCTCAGGAGCCAGGCCAGACTCCAGTAATCCCCAACAGGAACCCATGACATCAGCTCAGACCCTGGATACAGGATCTTGTAATCATCAAAGGTCATGCAGATGCCCAGGGTCTGGGCTGCCACCTGGGTCTGTGTTGGTATCTGAGGACCATGCTGGCCCTGGGGAACAAAGTGGTTTTTTTTTTTTATTTCATTTAATTTTTAAAATATTTTCTTTTGGGGGTGTAAGGGTGAACGGCAGATATGGAGGGCCTGGGAAATGAACAGAATGGGGTACATGATTTGAAATTCCCAAAGAATCAATAAAGAAATTAAGTTTAAAAAAATAGAAAGAAAAGAAAAAGACCACTCAGTTTAGAGGTGAGTTGCCCCGGAGGGAAAAGCTTATAGAGAATGAAAGCTGACCTTCCGGCTTCTGGTTCAGCACGTCTTCTCAGATTGCTGTGAATCTATCAAGTTTTTCTCTTTTGAATTCGGTTTTCTTTTCTCTAAAAACATCAGAGCGAGTAGGTTCCAGCCGCAGGTCCATGATGGCCGCGTCTGGGCGGGAAGATGCATTTACGCTCTTGAACCCTAGGTGGCGCTCCGGGACTGTTTTTTTTTTTCAGCCGCAGCAGTCTGGCATGGTACGTCCTGAGTAGATGGTTCTGAATATTTCCAGGCACTCACAATTCTCCTCTAGTATTTGTGCAACTCTCCTGGTAATCCTCGCTCTTTCCCTAAGCCGCATTCTCCTTCCTGGGATCTCTGCTTTATTAAGAACACACTCGTTGATTCTCCTTCTCCACCGTTTGGTAGGCCCTCATGGTTGTTGCTTGGCTTCTCTGAGAAGCGTCTCGCAGTGTTCCCTGTCTCATTTATAATTCGATTCAAAAATACCTTGTATACAGTGTGACGAGTCACTGATTTCTTCACCGAACAAAAGTTTGCAAGTTTCTGTTGAGTTGAATGTGAAGAATAGGCTTGTGTTTTGATGTGAAAAACAAAACAAACAAAAGAAAATCCTCAAGGGTTTGTCTCCACTGCATTTAGAAGAATTCTTGGGGTTAAAACGAAATTTCTCTAGTCTGTCTCCACCCAAATAGAGTGTTCAGTATAGAGATTTTTTTCCCCCTACGAAGTACCCGTTCTTTATAAAAAAAAAATAGTAGCTGTGTCTCATGTTGATAATGCTTTGCGGGGGGTGGGGGGGGACGGGACACCATGGTTCCCAAGGGAAAGATTAGAAGATGGAAGGAGAAGTTAATGCAAGGCTGAGAAGAGCCGGGGAAACTTAAGTGGAGGGCTGGAAGGGAGAAGGGTGGGTGGATTTGGCTGAAAAGGTCCGAATTCACACCTCCATCAGCAGGCGGATAGAAACACGTCACCCCACGGCTCAGGGATGCTGTGGCTGAGCCAGCTATCCCAGGTAAGTTAAATAGTCATTCCGGCCATCAATAGGGGGCATTGATGCGCATCATTCAAAGTTCTCGGCAGCTACCATCGAGTAGTGTGCTGACTGCATGTTAGTAGTGACATCGCTCTGTTTTCACTTGGAGCCGACTCAAGTTTTGGCTCAAACACATAGGCTTCTTTTTCTCAGTAATGCCATTAGGAGATGATGAGCTTGGGTGAGCCCTGGACATCTAGTAGGATGAGCAGTGGCAAGAGATGTTTGGCCAGAGCACTGTGACCTTAGAAAAGGTAAGTACCAACAGCATGGCAGATGAAACTGCGGAAGAGGCCTTACAAAGAAGCAGCGATAGATGAGACTTGGCTTTCTCCTTCCCTTCTTACTTTCCTTTCCTTTTGGAGCCAGGTACCAGGCTGGTCTTGAACTCAGGATCTTTCTGCCACCCCTCTCCTAGGACTGGGACTGTAGGCACCTGTCGCCATACTGATAGTCTGGTTTCTATTCATAGGGAAGAATGAGCATTGTGGTTGATGCTGAAATCAGGAATTAACTATATCGGGGAAAGTATTTTCCTACTTGAAACAGGAGATCCATTTGAGAATTAATAGGTCAAATCAATCTTAAGATAGAGTTCAAATATATTTTGACAAAAGCAATGTATGGAAAAGAGGGTTTCTTCTTGTCTACAGTTCAAGCATCATGGTGGGGAAGTCACCGCTGCAGAAGTTTGAAGAAGCTAGATATACTATATAAATAAATATATACAATAATATAAATATTTCTATAAACAGATCATATATAAAACCATATATATATATATATATATATATATATATATATATATATATATATTTATTCTGCTCCCGCAATCAGGGGACAGAAAGGGGTAGGTGTTGCTATTCAACAAACCAAGTAATCATGGATGTAGCAGGTGTAACAGAAAGCAAATAAAACTGCCTTTGCGTAGGTTTTGTCTCATCTTAGCCACAGCCACAGAAGCCAGATTAACAACTCTAATGAATCAGCTGCGTAATGCGGCTGCAGGACCTTTGGTGTGTTGTGGTATGCAGGGGAGTTTTAGTGGGGGAGCTGACACATCTCTTTCTGCCAGCGGATCAGCTCCCACCCAGGGATATTCAGCCTTTTAGAGTATGTTTGCTGTTTAGTAATAATGGATGACTTCTTTTCGTTACAAAGTTACAGGGTTTTTTTGTTGTTGTTGTGGAAAATCAGAAAAAAACTAAGGTTGCTTCATTGAAGTAAAAATCATTTGTACTCTCATGGAACAAGAGGAAGATTATTGATATTTTGTTACATGGTGTATTTCCCAAACTTAGCCACTCCTAGTATCCATAAGATTCTCTTGTGGCTACCTTTTGTTTTTTATTACCACTTGATTATACATCACAGATCTTGATATATCTTTCGATTACCTCTTTGATACGTTTTTATTTTTATTATATAAGCATATGCGCTAGTTACTTTTTGTCAACTCTACACAAACTAGAGTCACCTGGGAAGAGGGACTCTTAACTGAAGGATTGCCCCCATCAGATTGGCCTGCTGGCACGTCTGTGGAGCATCTTCTTGATTAATGGTCCACGTGGGAGGGCCCAGCTCACTGTAGGCAGTGCCACCCCCTGGCATGGGGGTCCTGGGTTATGTAAGGAGGAAGGCTGAGCACAAGCCATGATAAAAACCAAGTAACCAGTATTTCCCTGTGTTCTCTCCTTCAGTTTCTGCCTCTAGAGTTCTATCCTCCCTTTCCTTACTGATGGATTGTAACCTGCAAGCCAGATAAACCCTTTTCTCCCCAAGTTGGTTTTGCTCGTGGTTTTACCACTGCAACAGAAACCAAACTAGAGCAGTGTGCTGTGCTTTTAATATCTACTACTTTAAAATATCTAAGTAGTGCTGTGAGGATATAGACAGTAATTTGTTCAAAATTATTTCCTTGAGGAAAATTCATAGACGTATAAACCGGGTACACAGAAAATCAGTATTCTTCTTCTTTTTTTTTAGATTTATTTATTTATTTTGTTTATAGTGTTCTGTCTGCATGTATGCCTACAGGCCAGGAGAGGACACCAGATTTCATTACAGATGGTTGTGAGCCACCATGTCGTTGCTGGGAATTGAACTCAGGACCTCTGAAAGAGCAATCAGTGATCTTAACCTCTGAGCCGTCTCTCCAGCCCAGTATTATTCTTTAATTAGGACATAGGCAATCTGGAGTGTGTCCAGAGGAATCGGAAATCCACAGATCAGAAACAGTATTATTTAATAAGTTATTATTCTGCTAAAGGAACATAACAATAAAATGACTCTTAATGCTATATTGATACACCCATAAATCAGAGCATTACTTAGCCCTCATCAGAGGAGCTTCCTCTCACAGTAGATAGGAACTAATGCAGACACCCACAACCAGAAAACATGCAGAGAACAGAGACTTCAAAGCATCTAGTCCACAAGCATCCTTGCGATGCCTTCATCAAAGCCCTCTTCTCAGGGCACAGGGACCTATGCAGTAGAGGAGGCAGAAAGATTGTAAGAAGAAAGGATGGTGGGTGACTCCAAAGAAACAGTGTCTTCAGTACACAAAAGGACATTGATACACATATGAACGCACAGAGACCATGACGGTGTGCCCAAGACCTGCATATGTTCAAACCAGACAAACCCCCAACACTGAGAAGGGGAAGTGGATACAAAGTTCTACATACAACTAAGCAGATGTTTGCAATTGATATCTTCTGGGAAAGGGAAAAATCAGTTTCTTTTAGATGGAGTGTCACTGGGTATGTCAACCATACTCCAGGGCAGACCCCATGCCCAGGAACATTTAGCTGACACAATTTGTATTTTTTTTTTGCCTTTTGGTTTATTGTTTGTTTTCATTTCTATTTATTTGTTTTGTTTTGAGAGAGAGAAAGAGCATGTAGTTGGGCAGGTAGGGAGGCAGAACTGGAATGAGCTGGGAGAGGAGAACAAATATGATTAAAAAATACTGTATGAAAAATAAAAACATAGAGATAATGGGGATGGGAATATAGTTTAGTTGGTAAAGTGCTTGCCTAGCATTAACAAAGCCTTTGGTTCAATCCCCAACACTGCAGGCATAGTGATGTGTGCCTGGAATCCTAGCTCTAAGCGGGAGGAACAGAGGTTCAAGGTCATCCTTGGTTAGGCGTCTAGTTCAAAGCCAGTGAGGTATACATGAGAAGCTGTGTAAAAAAAGAACAATAATAAGAAAACAATGGAAAGCAGTTGCATGAGACAAGAGTGAGGGTTTAAAAGTTCACTTGTTTCATAATGAGCAAAGGGATTCTGAGCACAAAATACAGTACTTAGTATCGATGGCTTGCGGAGACAGGTGGCAGATGAAGTCCAGGAGGAAGAACTTGTTATCGCCAGGCCTCTTAGGAGAGGGATGAGAGAGGCCTGAGCTGGGTACCAAGCATAGGATGACGTCGAGAGTATTCAGTGCTGTTCAGTGAATAAGGGTGGACTGCTCTGAACCTGCTCAGTCGAGAGTTTGTCTTCAATAAGTTTATCTAGGAATTGTTCTGACTAAATGTCCAGATTGCTGTTTGTCTTTCCTCCCACGTTTGTAATAAAAAAGTAATCATTCAGAAGTTTGAACAAGAAGAAAAATTACTTCAAGTGCTACCAGTGTGGGTTGTATTCATGTATATTTTCTTCCTGAAACAGTCACTTTTACTAGCATGTTATCTGTACACAATAATGGCTTTCACTGTGGCATCTTCATAGATGGGTATAATGGCTTCAGCTACATTCTCCTCCCCTTTGCCTTCACACATCTCTCCCCACCCCTGCAGGTCCTCTCCAGATAATCTCACTTCCTCTGTCACATCTTTGTGTTCTCTCTCTCTCTCTCTCTTTCTCTCTCTCTCTCTCTCTCTCTCTCTCTCTCTCTCTCTCTCTCTCCCTCTCCCTCCCTCCCTCCCTCTTTCCCTCCTTCCTTCCTTTTCTTCCTTTCTCTTTTTTTCAAGACAGGGTTTCTCTATGTATCTCTGGCTGTCCTGGAACTCATTCTATAGACCAGGCAGGCCTCGAACTCACAGACATCCTCCTGCCTCTGTCTCACTGAGTTCTGGGATGAAAGGCATGTGTCACCATTACGTGGAACATCTTTTTTTTTTTTTAAATTTACATTCTGCACATGAAGAAAAAAACATAATGCATTTGTCTGGTTTATTTATGGTGTTGAATTCCAGTGCCATCCTTTATTTTTTTCTTGCAAGTCTGTGAATGCCACACTTTCTTCATCCATTCATTCACTGCCGAATGACTCTAGAGCTAGGTCTACGTGAAACAACTAGGTCTCCACTATCATAGGTGTGCCTCATCTGCTGTGTTTGATTCTTTGGGAATAGATTCAAAAGTGGTATAGCAGTATCACATGGTAGAACTGTTTTTAAGGCTTTGAGAAAGCACTGTTATCTGTGGTGCCTGCATTCATTTAATTTCCACAATAGTGTATAAGGCTTCCTGCACCAACACCCATCTTTGCTATCATTGGTCGTCTGTCCTTCCTTCCTTCCTTCCTTCCTTCCTTCCTTCCTTCCTTCCTTCCTTCCTTCCTTCCATTCATTTTTTCTTTCTTTCTTTTGTTTTCTGAGATGGTGTCCCACTGTGTAGGCAAGACTGACTTGGTACTCACAGAAGTGGGACCTGCCTAGCCTTTTGAGTGCTGGAATTAAAGGCCTGACCTCTGGAAAATGGAAGTCTTTCTCTAGAGGTGTGGGCAGCAAGAAACTCCTTTAATCCAGATCTTCAGAGGTGGGAAGACCTACCTCTAATCTGGGCCATGCCTTCTGCTTGAAGGCCATATAAGGGCGTGGAAGCTGAAAGCTTTTTCTCATTGCCTGCTTGCTCTCACGGTAGACAGCTAGTCCATTCCTTCCCTGCTGTTAGAGCCTGCTTCTTCAGGATTCCAGTTTATATTGAAGACCATTTGAGACATCCAGCCCTATAAACAGAACAACAAGTGGATTCTTGCTTCTTCTGTTCATAGGCAACCATTGTTAAGTCATCCTAAGATATACTCATCCATATTTCATTCTCTGTGTTAGTTCTGTTAGTCTGGAACATCCTGGCCAATCACTGGGCAAGCACCTTGCTAACTGGGTTCTATTTCCCAGCCCTCACTCTGTCTTTAAGTATCTCATGGGCCCGAGTGAAGAACCTTTCTCCTTTTTTAAAGCTTATGCAGTTTCTAAGTGCTTCTTTCAGAATCTCGGCCTGCAATAGCTATGCAGCGGTTGGTGTTGTTGACATGCCAGGATATAGACTCACCTGGCAGATAGGCCTCTGGGCATGCATGTGGGAGATTATCCTTACTGCATTAATGGATGTGGCAAGACTCGCCTCAGCTGTGGGCAGTCCCATTCCTTTGCAGGGGATGCTAGAATGTATAAAATGGAGAAAGTCACCTGAACACCAGTTTTTATTCATCGCTCTGCCTCTTGACTTCAGCTGCAGCACAGCTCCCTCCAGCTCCAGACACTGCCCCACTGTAATCGGTTGTCACCTGGAACTGTGACCCCAATAAATCCTTCTCCCTTAAGTTGCCTTGGTCAGGGTATTTTACTGCTTGGGCCAGAAGACCAAAAATGAAATGGAAACCAAGAAACAAAATACCCATCCAACAAAGACAAACTCATGGATCAAAACCTAGATCTATAATCACCCCAAACCCAGATGCCTAGATGCCAGCGTGAGAAGACAATAAACATCAGGAAGGGCGACATGGCACCATCAGAGCCCAGCAATCTTACACCAGCAAGACTTGAACATTCCAATACAGCTGAAGCACAAGAAAATGACCTAAAAACCGACTTTATGAAGATGATAGAGGTTCTTAAAGAGGAAATGAAGAAATCCCTTAAAGAATATCAAGAATGACAAGAAAAAAACAAACAGGTGAAGGAAACTGTTCAAGGCATGAAAATGCAAATAGAAGCAACTTGCTTAACTGTGTTCATAGCAGCATTATTCATAATAGCCAGAAACAACCTAGATGCCCTTTAATAGAAGAATAGATAAAGAAAATGTGGTACATTTACACAATGGATTATTACACAGCTTTTAAAAACAATGACATCGTGAAAATTTCTGGCAAATGGATGAAACTAGAAAAGATCATCTTTGAGTAAAGTAACCCAGACTCAGAAAGACAAACATGGTATGTTCTCATTTATAGGTGGATATTAGCTATAAAGTAAAGGAGAACCATGGAACAACCCACAGACCCAAAGAAGTTAAGTAACAAAGAAGGCTCAAGGGATAAACAAATGACTCTCACTGTGAAGCAGAAATAGAAGAGACATCATAGGTGGATGGGGAAGAGGGGATCCTGGATGGAAGGGTTGGGCATGGGGACAGGAGGGATCGGGTCAGTGGAGCATGGAGAGAGAGAGTACTGGGAAAGCCAATTAGAATTATGCGTCTCTGGTGCAGTGCAATGAAAATTCCCCAGGAATCTATGAGGGTGACCCTAGCTAAGACTCCTAGCATCAGGCGATATGGAGTCTGAACTGGCCACTTCCTGTAGCCTCCTGTAATTACATGTAATCAGGCAAGACTTCCAGTGGTGGGATTGGGACCCCAACCCAGCCACATAACCTTTGACCTACAGCTTGCCCTGCTAGGGTAAAGGTTGTAAAGGAATTATGGGAGTGGCCAACCAATGACTGGTCCACGTTGGAACCCATATCAGGAGAAGGAGCCCACTCCTGACACTGCCTGGAAGACCAAGACCCAGGAGAGAACCAAACATGACTGGCACAAAGGGCAATGAAATGATCCCTAATCATATTGTTATAGTCATAGCTCATTGCCTGGTCCAGTTGCCACCAGAGAGACTTCACCCAGCAACTGATGGAAACAGATGCAGAGACCCACATCCAAGCATTAGGAAGACTTGAAGAAATCGTGTGGAAGAGAGGGAGGAAGGATTTTGGGAGCCAGAGGGGCCAACGGCACCATAAGAAAACCCACAGAGTAAACTAACTTGGGTCCATAGAGGCTCATAGAGACTGAAACGCCAACCAGAGAGCTTTCCTGGGACTGACTTAGGCCCTCTGCACATATGTCACAGTTGTGTAGCTTGGTCTACTTGTGCGACTCCTACCAGTGGTAGCAGGGGCTGTCTCTGACTCTTTTATGTACTTCTGGGACCCTTTCCTCCTATTGGGTTGCCTTGTCTAGCCTTAATAGGAGAGGACGTGCCTAGTCTTAGTGCAACTTGATATGCCATGCCCGCCCTTTTCTGAAGAGAAAGGGGGAACAGTGGATGGCAGGGAAGATTGGAGGGAGGAACTGGGAGGGGAGGAAGGAGGGAGGAGAAAACTCTGATCGAGCTAAGAAAATTACTTCATCAATTAATTAATAAAAAAGCTTTTTGGCTTCATGAGGTTCCATTTATTAATTGCTGTTCTTAGTTCTTTGGCTGTCCGTTGCCAAAGGTATTTCCTGTATCAATGAATTCAAGACATTCCCCACTTTCCCTTCTATACGTTCCAGGGTATCTGGACTTCTATCAAGGTCCTTGGTCTATTTGGTATAGAATTTTGTTCTGGGTGTTAAATAGGGATCTATTTGCATTTTTCAACAGCCATCCAGAGTGGCCTGTCCCCAATTTTTAATGATGCTGTCTTCTTTCCATTTCTATGTTTCTTCTTTAATACCTATATTTTTAGTCCTATAATATAAATTACAATTCGTTTATATCCAATAAAAAGTGAAATTCTAAACAAAACAACGACAACAACAAAAAGAATGCTGAGCATTTCCCGCAGACTTATGGTAATCTGTGTATATTTTGTGATTCAGTCCCTCTGTCACCTGTTGATTGAATTATCTGTTTTCAATTTTTAATTTTTAGTTTGTTTACATACACTTTCTGGTTAGATGAATAGCTACAGACGCTAAAATAATTTTTTATTTCGATAAGCTCACCTCTATTTAAGGTGATTACCCTTGGGAAAGGAATTGATGTTAGCTTCCAGCTTCATTAAACTGTTAAATAGTTTCCCTTTTCTTTGTTTACACTTCACTTGTTCTTATAAGGGATGCTCAACGGAAGGCCCTATGGTCAGAAAGTCTTGTTTTTCTACATAGGTGTGAACCCTTCATAGATATGAGTGCAGCTTCCTCAACAAAGGATCTTCTCGCAGGTAGGAGGAACTAAGAACATGGCCTCATGGAGAGTTCTGACCGAAAGGAGGACTGGACGAATGTATGATGAAGTAATGCCTTCAGGGGGCTGTGAAATGTCTTTTTATGAACTAGGAGGCTATGTGCAATCAGACTCAGGGTTTCACAGATGGAAAGTGAACTGCTGCCAGATCTCTGGTAAAAGCAAGTAGCTCGAGGGCCCCACAGTCAAAGCACCCTTATCTTTGGCTTCCCGGGTGGGGCAAGCTAATGATGGGCCACAGAGGCTCAGCTGCAGATTTGGTTAGATCACATTGGGTTATCTTTATTCTAAGAGTCATTTAGTTTTTAGATGGGAACAATCTAATGATCGTTAGCTCTGCTAACAAAAATCAGCTCCCAGCACCACCCGCCACACTATTGGCAGGTTTTTCAGCTCTGTGTGACCAGAGTGGAACAGTTGGATAAACAAGTCATCCTTTCTCAGGATGTAGAGGGTGGCCTGCTGGACAGAAGTTTAGACTAGCTACATTCTTAGGTAACTGAGGGATGGAATAGTCTCTAAAGGCAGGACCGGTAGAACTGAAGCCAACTAAAGCTTAAATTGTGACCCAGAAAAGTGTCTTGTACAGAACTCACTCAATATTTACTGATTACGTTTCTTTTGATGCTGCAAGTGATGTTCAAGCTATTAATTTATTGGGAAAAATAAAGGTTTGACTGTGCACCTATCCAGATTTGTGGAGTGGTTTGCTTAGTGCCCTAATTATCTACTTGCTCATGCATCAATAGAAATGACTGTACAAAACCCACCAACTCCCTGTTCATTCTGAAGCCAGAGTTACCTTTAACAGCATCTCAGCATAGCAGTTTACTACCCAGATTGGTTTTTTTTTTGTTAATGTCATTAGTGCTACTGCTGAGCAGATTACAATACTTATCTTTCAAACTGAATTTTCGTCTGTCTGTGAAAGCCCAAATTGTATGGAACAAGGATCAATAGACTATCCAACTAATACATTATAGTTCAAATGAAATGAATCATAGGAAATGAAATGACTTCTGACAAGCAGAGATGAATGCAGCTGCACAAACCTTCAGGTTGTCATTCGAAATTGATATTGTACAGTAGCTACTTGCAGCATGAGCTTTAATATCCAACTCTTCCATGGTGCAGGTGTTCATTAGTTTTATTTCTAAAGATGCTGGGCATTGTGAAATAGACTGGATTTCTCTACATTTCTCACTCAGTTACTGATTCAGATATGTTTGTCTTTTTTTTTTATTGTAACTCACACAAATTGACAAAGGAAGACATTTACTCTAGAAGTCTCATTTTATCCTAGTGATTAACCAGAGTTAGAGAATTAATTTTTCCTCACTGTTTTCTTCTTATATAAAGATGATATAGTTTGAAAATTCAGGATAGAATTTGAAAACATCACTTGGAGAATGAGATTGATTGAGAAGTCCTCATGATAAAAAAAAACCCATTTAGATACTGATGGGATTATGATGGAGTTACAGTCTAAGAACCCACTGTAAACTGAAGTTAATGAATGTCAACATGCACTTAATCTAGTTCACCTGCATTAGTTGCATAGCGCAGTATAGAAGCATCATTGGTTATCTTTGTTACATGACTGGCTGGGACCACTTTCCACAGTATAGCACCACAGAGAAGTATCATATTGCTTACCTCCAGCATAGAAAAATGGAAATTCAAAGTCTGCAGTATAGTTTCTACTGAAAGCATCTTCCTTTTCCAACATCTTGACACTGAAAAATTCTAGTCAAAGCCCCGTAAGTCAGGCAGGCTCTATACGTCACTCTCCGTGTTATAGATCAGACAATAGTTTAATAGATGGCAGCGATTAGGTGAGCTGAACGTCCACCTGTGTGTGTGTGTGTGTGTGTGTGTGTTTGTGTGTGTGCAGGGCTGTGATGTGCTCTAGTGGACAGCTGCCCTCGAGACAAATAAAGACAAATGGAAACTTCCTTGACTATTAGACTTGAGCAAGGATTTTCATAAAATACGAGATTAAAATGCATATAGACACTCTAAAGAGCTTTACTGAAGAGTGATTGGCTAATAAAAAACTTCACACCATCTAAAGGTACTCAGTGGGATATATATATGTATATGGCATGAAGTCAGGCAGGGGATATTTTGGGGTTTAGAGAAAGTTGGAGAGAGCAGGGAATGGAAATTATTAAGACACACTGTATAGAACGTTCAAAGAATAAATAAAAATATTATTTCTAAACATGAAAGACACAGTGTGAAAGTGATGTAGACAAGGCTATGACATCACTACCACCCTCATCTCCTGGATGTGTACATGTTCCCTCAGGTGTGAGAAGGTTTTGACCTTTATTAGTTAACACACACAGTCTGTCCTCTTGCTTCCCCCCCCCCCCATGAATGTCTCACTTATGGAAGTTAGTTTTCTTCACAGAACTCTATAGACTACCTAGGCTTTAAAAAAAATTCCTTTTCATTCTCCCCCACTTCAGTCAGTAGATATTTTCACAGATTACTTCTACTTTAAGAAGTCAAATGTTGCTGGGTGGTGGTGGTGCACGCCTTTAAACCCAGCACTCAGGAGGCAGTCAGTTGGATCTCTGTGAGTTCGATCGAGGACAGTCTATTGTGAAGTTTAAAATTTTAATTTAATGTGTTTCTCAGCTGTAGATGTTTTGCTCAATTTTATTTATTGATTGATTTATTAAGACAGTATATCAGTGTGTAGCCTTGACTGGCTTGGAACTTGCTATGTAGACCAGGGTGGCCTCCAATTCACAGAGACCTACATGTCTTAATCTTCGAGTACTGGTATTAGAAGTGTGCACCATCACACTCTGAATCCCCAAGCTTTCTAAAAAACAGTTTTGACTTCTTTTTGAAGCAATTTGTAGGTTTCTATATCTTTGAGTTTCTTACTAGACCATGTTCTTTGGTGGTGTTATGTTTCTTAAGTTTGCATATCCCTTGTTGCCTTGTGTTGAATTTTGTGCATTTTCCATGATTAATGATCTCTTTCAGATTTTGTAGCATGGCTTTGTGGAAAAGATGCTCCCATTTGGTATTGGTGAGAAAGCCTCAGCATCTAAGCGGTGGGCATCATAATGGCAATGGGCGCTCTTGGGATTCTCAGTTGTCAGTTCTTCTGGAAAGCACTTGGCCTTCTTACCTCTTGCTCAGGAAGAGCATCTGAGGAAGCCTTTGGCATTCAGACTGGTTTGTGAGTGCACTATGGTTCTAGTGAACCTGCCAGGAAATGGGAGCCTCATGCTGGGGAGACTGACAGAAGCCATGCATAACAGCATATAGAGTGTGAGCTTGCCCAGAGCCTAGCTTCAGACTCTACTGTCCCTAACTCATAGTGCTGGTGCTTCCAGATTCTGAAGGATGAGCAGGCATAGGGAAGCCAGGACGCTGAGGTCTGGAGTACTGGCAGGAAAGGAAGGAGAACAGCTCTTTAGGCTGGGGAGTGTGACTGTGCCCCAAGGCTGTGGTTCATAGGTGTCAGACGTATGCATGATCAATAATATCATAAATATATTTTTACATTTAAAATTTTTATTGTTGTGTGTGTGTTGGGAGTGGTGAGTACATGAGTGTGGAGGTCAGACGATGGCTCCGTGGAGTCAGTGTTCTCTGTCCACATTTATGTAGGTTCCAGGAATCGAATTCAGGTCTTCAGACTTGTGTGACAAGTGATTTTACATATTGTACCATCTCACTGGTCCCCCAGGGATATTTTTGGCCAATTCACTGACTAAAATATCAAAGGGGTAAGATTATGGATCAACAAAGTTAAAATGATATTCATATACATATCTAATGATGTCACATGGTTTTTGGGTGTTAGCATAAATGTGTTTCGGGGCTTGAAGGCTCCATAACATAAGAGGAACTGTTTCAACTGTTGTGAGAAAATGTGAAAGTTTCAGAACTCATCAAATAAAGGATTTTCATGTCCATATTCTGCCCGAGTTGTTCTTTTGAGATTAAACCTTTAAGAAGGCTTTGGCTGAGTTCACATGTTCAAAGGTCAGGGAATCGCTGGGGAGGAAGACCTTTTCATTCACTTTAAATTCAAGGATAAATCTAGAATTTCAGACAATATTCAGATGTGCTGAGCAGTAGTGCTGAGGCAGGCGTGCACAAGGAGCCATTCCACTGTTACGACCTCTCTGGTAACAGGCTAATCAGATGTGTCCATCGCCCAGTTTTCGGCAATGTTTCATCAGACATATCTATGAATATGAATGAGGGCAGAAGCAGAGAGTTTAGGCCAACAATATTTTCAACAATACAAAGTTTACCATGTTTTGCCAGATCAATAATCACCCACCCTAAGACTGTTTTCTTTTTTCTTTTCATTATTGGTACATGTCAAATTGTTTTGTCTTCAGGTATGAGGAAGAGACTCAGTCAGTCACCCTCATCAGCTTAGACCATGAAACTCAATATAGACAAGTTCAACAGAACCGCCATATACGGGCTGCCCATGGATGCTTCAGGATTGCCAGGGCTTAAATTCCATTTTTTCACCTAGAAGTAGTACCACTTCACCATGTATGTGTCCATAGATCGCCTCTATATTTCATCACTTTGCTCAGAATTTCCTTCGTAGTTCTTTTGAAAATCAGCATTTATCTGTCCACATCTTTTTGCATGTGCTAAGCAAATGGACTGAGGCTGCTGGATAAGGCAGCCTGGATAAGGTATCCCTTAGGCCCTAGGATGCTGGTGGAGTTTGAAGTGAGCAGCCTGGATATCCCTTGCGCCCTGAGCTCCTGACTGTGGGATGCTGGTAGAGTTTGAAGTGAACAGCCTGGATATCCCTTGGGCCCTGAATTCCTGACTGTAGGATGCTGGTAGAGTTTGGAGTGAGCAGGGTATCCCTTGGGCCCTGAGCTCCTGACTGTGGGATGCTGGTAGAGTTTGAAGTGAGCAGCCTGGATATCCCTTGGGCCCTGAGTTCCTGACTGTAGGATAGCTGAGGAGCTGCTAGCTCTAACCATTGGGAACGTGTGCTCCCATGTATCTCCAGCAGGGGGCGTGAACAACTGTGGGATCCTCTATGCAGGAAAGCGTCACTACTCTGTAGGGAGTCCTTTCCTCTTTGAACACAGATTTCTTTATGTTCTTTAAATTCCTTAATAGACTTGATCTTTGAATGAACAGAAACAGTCCACTTTCATGGTAGAAATATTGGAAAATGTGTACAATTTAAGAGAAAAAAACACCTGTGATTACTTAGATATAACCATTGCATACTTATTTTCTTATTGTTTGGCTAAGATTAACTATTGGTAATATTTTAATATGTTTCTTAATACCGTTTATCAATGGATAAACATTTTCCTAAGTTAATGTTGTGTTATGGATTTTTTTATAATATAATCAACTAACCTTTGGGGAAAAAACATGAATGCTTGCTAGCTATGTAATGCTTAAGCATATAAATATACCATAAACTGTTGGATGATTTTTACCATGACTAGGGAGGGATTTTAGTCATTACCAATACTGACTATTTTACATAGCTATTCAATGATTAGTTGTGCACACAAATTTTGATATGCACCTATGATGAATTTTGAATATTTTATCATAGAAAACATCAAATTGGATCTGATAGAGGAAAACTGGTAAAATCAATCCCCATCCATTCACTCCCCAGATGCTACACTTTCAAATGCATGCTTCGTGTTGTTTTATTTACACATTCTGCCTTAGTTCTTTTTCTTTTATATTTTTATTTTTTAAATAATTTTTAAGTTTAAATATATTTTGATCATATTTGTCGCTCCTCCAAGTCCTTCCAGATCCTCTCCCCCTTCCTACCCATATTTAAATTTTGTTAAAAAACAAACCAAAACCCAATACAACAACAGAATCCCACAAAAACAACAAAGCAAAATAAAACCACCCACCCCTCTCTATCAAATTGTGGCCAAATAAAATCATACAAAAGAACTGTGGAATCCATGTGTCTTGATCAACTACTCCTGAATGAGTCCTGTCCTGGAGTGGCTGACATACATACCCAGTGTCACTCCATAGGAGAGCTGATATCTCCCCCTCCCAGCAGATATAAGTGATCATCCAGCTGTTGATCTTTACCCTATTGGCCAGATTTTCATTCATTCACCCATTTAAAAATATTACAAAAATAAAATATAATAAGATAAAAATGAAAACTGTCATGTCAAAGTTGAACAATATAAACCAACAGAAGGAAAGTGCTCCAAAAGAAGACATGAGAATCAGAGACCCACTGGTTTGCACACTCAGGAGTCCCGTAAAAACACTGAGCTGAAAGCCATACTATACACACAGGGGACCTGGTGCAGACCCGTGAAGGACCCGTGCCTGCTGCCTCAGTCTGAGTTCAGATGAGCCTTGCTTGTGCTAATTTAGAGGGCCTTTCTCTTTCCTTGGTTTCCTACACCACTCTGGCTCTAACATTTTTTCACCTTCTCTTCTACAGGGTTTCCTGAGCTTTAAGGGGAGAGATTTGATGTAGACATCCCATTTAGGGATGAGTTTTTCTTTTTCTTTCTTTTTTTTTTAAAAAGAAAAAACCTCTTTTTTTTTCATTTTACATACCAATTCCAGTTCCCACTCCCTCCACTCTTCCCATTCCCTCCACCTTCTACTCCTCAGAGAGGGTAAGGCACATTGCTCTGGGGGAAGGACCAAGACCTTCCTTACTATATCTAGGCTGAGCAAGGTATCCATCCAAAGAGATAGGTTCCCAAAAAGCCAGTACAAGCAGGAGGGATAAGTCCTGGTGCCACTGCCAGTGACTCAGCAGGTTGTCCCAGCCATACAACTGTCACCCACATTCAGAGGGCCTAGTTTGGTCCTATGCTGGTTTCTTTCCTGTCCATCTGGAGTTGGTGAGCTCCCATTAACTCAGGAAGCTGTTTTAGTGGGTGTGCCCATCATGGTCTTGACCTCTTTGCACACAGTCTCACTCCTCCCACTCTTTAACTGGACTTGAGCTCAGCCCAGTGCTCCAATGCCGGTCTCTGCCTCTGTTTCCATCAGTTGCTGGATGAAGGTTCTATGGTGACATTTAAAATAATCATCAATCTGACTACAGGGCAAGGCCAGTATGGGCACCCTCTCCACTATCGCTTAGGGTCTTAGCTTGTGGATTTCTGGGAATTCTCTAGTGCCAGGTTTCTTACCAAGGGCTGAGGTTTTCAAGGTCTCTCATTCTCTGCCTAATGTGGCTAGGGGTCTCTATATTTGTCCCCTCTGCTGTAGGAGGAAGCTTCCCTGATGACAACTCTACAAGGCAATCCATCTATGACTATTGCAGAATATCACTAAAAGCCATCTATCTTATCACTATAATTTTTAGACCACTATTATTTGGTTTTGCCCCAGGTCCCTGGGCTATGTAGTCTCAGGTTCATGGTCACCCAACAACTGTTGGGTATTGGTTCCACTGTGGCTATGATAAAACACCATGAGTAAGAAAAAAAATACCAAAGAAAGTGTCGATTGGGCTTTCTGTTTCAGAGGGTTTGAGCCACGGTGACAGAGCGAAGGGGTGGTGGAAGGAGCAGCCGAGAGCTCGCGTCTTGATTTGAATGCAGCAGGCAGAGGGGGCACATTTAAAATGGCATGAATCTTTTGAAACCTTAAAGCCCACTGCCAGTGACACACCTCCTCCAATAAGGCCACAGATCCTAATCTTTTCTAAACAGTTCCATAAACCAGATGTAAATGCTCAGTTGCATGAGCCCACATAATCCCCATCTCGTTTTTGAAGTAAGTTCTCACATATTTCTTCCTTACCAGTATGTATTTTTAGAAACATGTTTAAAACCATAAGACTTTCTTTATCACACCCCAAACATTAGTACTTTAGCATAAATTTTTAAAAAAGAAAGTTTATTTACTTATTTTTAGAAAAACAGATGAGAAAATAATATAATTTTAATTTCTTTTTTATCAGAAATAATTTTTCATGTTATATATACTGATCAACCTCCATCTCTCCTGGATCCCCTCCATGCCCCCACCTTTCCAAGTTCATGCCTTCTTTCTCTTTCTAGAAAACAAACTAGCAAATTAATAAAAAAAACCCAAACAAACCAGAATAAAAAATAAAAACAAAAAAAACCACAAGTATTATTTTAAAAATGAAATTCATCTTTTACACAACATGAATCTGGTTGAAAAATTCTATAGAAGAGTTTTTAATTCATATGGCCTTCTGTAGCAGTGCAGTGCACAGGAAATCCTAATGCAGGGCGTCTTGCTTCTCACTGAACTGTCATGTTTTTAAATCGGGAACAGTTTGAAGAGCTAATAATGGGGATGCATGAGAAGGAGGTGGTTAAGAGCTCAGTCTGTGGAGCAGATCGCGGGGGCATGGATGTGGGTTCTACCATTTGCTATTATTATATCTCGATTGCGCGACCTCATCTTCAGCAATAGCAATCACCCTTAGGCTGATATGCATTTTGAAAGTGAAGCACTAACTTTGCCTTGGCTTTTATTTTTCCTTTATTTCACAGGGTTTATATAGGTATTAAGTTAGAGGTGCATTTGTTGCTGAGGAACAAAGAACCAGGTGCTTTAAGGTCATAAAACAGGTAATTCAACTAATCATCAAAGTTGCTTCCCGTTTTCCTTTCTGTGAGCAATACTGCAGTGAACACACCCATGAACAGAGCTTATCCTTTCCTTTGGCTCTCAGATGTTTTTCTGCAAACGGGATTACAGGATCACAAGGCATGATATTTTTGGAACTGGGATGGGATCATTCCATAGTTGTTTCTGATGTGTTTGCCAAAATGTTCATCAGTTTTCCCTGCTTTCAGCACTACCCAGTTCACCAACTTCACTTCACCTCTGGGAGTATAGATTCTCATTTGGGAAATAATTATATATTTTTTCTAAATAGCCTTGTAATTGCACATCAAATTGATTATTAGCAAACTAGAGCATGTTCTCACGTTTGTTTCATCTTTCCTTTTGAAGACGAGTCAGAGAAAAGGCAAAGAAAATCTCAAATGAAACGTACTGAGAAGAGGGATCAAAAGAAATCCTGAGAGTGCTGGATTTCACTATCAGTGAATGCAAAGATTATGGATTATCATGAATACTATATTAATTATAGTATCTGTGACAGGAAACGTGATTCCCTCGGTGGGAGAATTCTCTCCACTCACAGGGTTTGAGAGACTGGAACTGAGCATAGAGGAAATAGCTGTCAGAAAGGCACAGGGATGGGGCTTTGCCCGCATTTCTGTGCTCCATCACTTCCATTGTTCCAGATGACATTCTCAGTATCTTTTCTGGGCTCCCGAGGAGGAAGGCAATGTTTTCATTGTTATCATCTTTCCACAATCCATTTTCTCTTAGCCACTAGTAAGTGCTATTAATTGTGCTAGACACTCATATTAACTTCTAAAACCCTAATATGTATATTGTCTGATCTGACTGCGCAGTTAGGATTTTAGAACCTTGTCAATCATATTTGATGAGGAGATTTGTGAGCCAACAAAAAACTTATAAAATTTATGTGGAAACACATCTACAGATTGATGGTTGGCTGTAAACCATCTTCTCCCTAGATTTATAGCTCACATGAGATCTTAAGGTCAAGACCACCTAGTTATTTCTTGGAATGGTAGTTTATTGCCTTGATAGATATTTTAACAACTGTTTTGTACCACAAATCTCTTGATAAGAAAGGTCCTGCATATTTTACTACCTGAATATGGTTCAGAAATTACAGAGTATAAAAATGTAGTATTTGTCAAGATTTCAATGTTCCATTTTCAGCCACCTAAGTATTTATTGACAACACATCTGTGAAAAACAGCAGATTGAAAAATTTGGAAAAATAAAATTAATCCTCATTTAGAGAAGATAGGTATGATAATGAAATGGAAAGTCATAATTTGCAATTAGCACAAGTAATATAATAATAGCTAACTTATATATTTAAAAATATGCTGTTTTACTATTTTGACTGCTGGATTTAATTTTTAAAGCCACAGTATGAGGTGCATAATTAAAAGTGGCATGTCAGTTATAGATTCTAAGATGTAGAATTGAACTGTATTTGAGGGCTGTGTAGCAAATGGAAACAGCAATGCAAATAGAACACAGTTCAGATGAGGGAACGCCATGAGACATTCCATGGCTAGATTCTAGGTGTTCATCAGTGGGAGAATGTTACAAAGCTATAGAGCATTTGTAAATAATAATAAAGAGAATGCATGAATTTAAGTAGCTTGTTAATAAAATATACCTGTAACTATGTTGTTCAGACAACAAATCCTCAGATTTGGAAGAATGAAAATTAGATTCTTGAGATTTTCTACTCTTCATTTTTCAATCGGCAACTCTCTTCTGGAATTGCTTCTTAAAAGTAGGTCAGATAGGGAAATTGTCTTGTGCAGTTTATTGGAGCCAAGCTGGAGAACCATAATGTTGAAGTAAAGATCATGAATTCTTGAGGAATATTATTTGAAAGTCTCCACGTTTGGACTCAGTATTTATAGTTTGAACACAGATCTCAAGCTACGGAGATACAACAGGAGTCTTGCTACTTTATGTTCCTGCCTCTAACTCAGCACCATGTGGTAGACCACACATGGTATATGGTTGGCACCACATGGTAGACCACACATGGTGTATGGTTGGCACCACATGGTAGACCACACATGGTGTATGGTTGGTACCACATGGTAGACCACACATGGTATATGGTTGGTACCACATGGTAGACCATACAAGGTGTATGGTTGGCCCCACATGGTACACAATAAATGGTGTATGGTTGGCACCACATGGTATACCATACAAGGTGTATAGGTGTATGGTTGGCATCACATGGTAGAACACACATGGTGTATGGTCTGTACCACATGGTAGACCATACATGATATATGGTTGGCTTTAGTTGCCTTTCTTTCTTTCTCTTTCTTTTTTTTATGATACAGTACCTGAGAGAACAAATACAGTGAGGAATTATCTGTTTGGGCTTCTGATTTCTGAGAGTCCAATTCAAGTCTCTTGAGCCACAGGAGTGACCAGGTTCTTTCTTTGGGGACTTTCAACTGTCAGGTTACCCCACAGAACTCTCTTGCCTGAGCAGAAGCAGTCACCCTCCTGTTTTTTTTTTTTTGCGCCTCCCAATAAATCTCTTGTGTGAGTGTTTTTGTATGGTGTGACTGTGGTATTCCTTGACTCCAAACTGCCAGGATACCTTTCCATCTGAGCTGTAACACTTACAGTCAAGTCCCTGGACTTCTGTTTTTGTGTTTCTTGGACCATTGTGAAACAGAACAATGTGATGGTAGGAGTGTGCTGTGGAATAATTCTTTTGCACACTGTGAAGATGTGTTGCTTTCATTGGTTTTATAAAGAGCTAATGGCCAATAACTAGGCAGGATAAGGTTAGATGAGAGAGCCAGACTGAGAGAACACTGGGAAGAAGGAGGGCAGAACCACGAGGAGATCAGAGACATGGAGAGAAGGAAGATGAACATGCCATGTTAAAGAAGGCACTGAGTCATGTGGCATAATGTAGATGAGAAATATGGGTTAATTTAAGATGTAAGAGTTAGATAGCAATAAGCCTAAGCTATTGGCTGAGCATTCATAATAAATGAGAAGTCTCTGTGTGGTTATTTAGGGGCTGGCTGATGGGATGGAAAATTCTGCCTACAGGAGTGTGTAAAGAGAACCTGAGAGACAGAACAGTGTGATGGTAGAGGTGTGTAAGGAGGAGCCTGTTTGTGACAGACAAGAAGCAGAGAAGAGAGCATGTAGGAAGAAACCAGGTAACAATATTGCCCCCTGAGACATGACCTCTGTGAATTACTTCCTTCAACTAGGTGCCAACTCTTCCTTTTCAACACTTCCAAATACTCCCATCATATTAATGAATCACTCAAGAGATCAGTGCATTCACTGCTCAGGAACAACATGATCTGATTATATCTGCACAGACATACTCTGAAGTATGACTCATGAATCTCCTAGATGAGTCATGACTGAGGAGACAGCCAAAATCACTCATCACCAGGGAAAACTTATCACTCTGAAGACTGCATGGAACTTTTGTTGTAATTTATTTAAAGATGTCATGAAGAGAAGTCACACCATGCAACATGGCTCACATAGGAGGTTTATTGGAAGAGAAGAGAGAAGGGGCAGAGAAAGGGGCATGGGGGGGCAGAGACCCGTCCCTGAGAAAAGTGACAGAAGGGAAAGAGAAAGAGGAGGAGAGAGGAGGAAGGGAGAGAGGGAGGGAGAGAGAGATGGGAACTGGCAAGGCCCACCTTTTAAAAGGTAACTTAGCAAATTTGCACAGTGGGTGCACTTAGTGACTGCAGCTGAGGATGTATCCTTATAGGACCCAAAGAACAGGCCAGTATAGATGCCTGAATACTAACAACTCTGATATTTTTCTTGCTGTTATTTGTTTTTTTTTAAACTGTGAGTATTCTAAAATGGTCCATAAAATTTTTCTTGTACCAACATAAGGCTTAGGGAATCTTGTGGAAGAGCAAGTGGTAAGATTGTTACGTAGACAGGGCTCACCTTGAACTCACAGACACCCACCTGCTTCTGTTTCCCAAGTGCTGAGGTTAAAGGCATGCACCACCAAATCTGGCAAGTGGAAAGACTAATAACAGCCAGAGGACCAGAAAATCTGCTGTGTCTCCTAGAAATGGCAAGACTACTTCATCCATGATACTTCAATGATGATTTTCTAAAAAAGACTGGAACAAAGACAACATCAATAGACACACCAATACGGAAAAGGAAAATCTCACAGGGTCCTGCCCCTAGACAAAAACTATAGGCAACTAAGGAACATAGAGAGTGGGAGAAATAGTCTTCCTCAGGTGTGAGCCTTTATTTATTGAACAATACCAAGTGATCAGGCCTGAAATCTCATACATACAAGTAATACTGAAGAAACTGAGCAGGCGGTAATCATATATTTATGAATACACACACACACACACACACACACACACACACACACACACACACACAAGAGATCATAAACTCCAGAGGGAGCAAGATAGGGAAGATGGGGTATATGGGAAGAGATGGAGGAAGGAATGGGGAAAGGAAAAAATGATATAATTATATTTTAATTTTAAAAATTAGAAAAATAAATATTGTGTTACTAGTTACTGTATTTGTGTCTCAATGAAGTAGTTAGGACTACAGATCATAGAGCCTGGTTGTATTTAAGTCTTAGCAGATCTACTGATTCAGTTTTCAGAAACTATTGTTGACACAAGCCTTCCTCTCCCCGATAGCTTTTTTTCTCACCTGTATGATGGTGAAAATAACTGTACCTCAAGTGTAGAGGCTTTGAGATGAAGTGAATTACACAGTATTTTTCTGTCTGCTTGTAGGGATGTATTTGACACTGGGTCGCTTTTTAGATGAGCAGTGATGTATTGCACTGTCATCTTACAGATTTCTAAGGATAACATCATTTTCAAGGTTCCCTCCAATAATTATCTAGTTAAAATGCTACTGTAACTTCACAGGTTAATCAATTTTCATTTTATTCTACAAATGTAGCCTCCTTTAACTGCTGCCATTTAAAAAAATACATTTTAGTTTTTGATACAGGATTTTGATGGACAGTCCAGACTTCCCTTGAACTCGTGATCCTTTTGCCTCTGCATCTTCTATGCTGGGATTACAGGTGTTCAGTTTGCCCATGAATGCCACCATCATGCAGTAGGGCATCATACTCAGAGCAAGGAGATGGTTTATATTATGGTTTTGATGTGCTGTCTAAATATGGTATAATTATTATTTGTAATCACCCACAGACCATTTTATTTTAGAGTTTTGTCTTTGTATTTTGAAATTATAACATATTCTATGATACTAAATAGTGATACGGTACTATGTGTGATTGCCTGCACTTTGAAATTTTTAGTTGATTATTTATCCTTTGATAATGTCCATGGAAAGAACATTCTGATTCTTTTTTACTGAAGTGGAATTTGATTGTCCTTCGTCACCACTCTGTTTCTCATCTGTCCCTACTTATTTCACTGGGGACTGACATGATTTAATTGGCTTGAGAAAAATCTTCAGGGCTAGTCCTTGGCTAGACATCTAAAACTCTATCGTGAGAAATGCAGATGCTAAATTTGTCTTTCTGCAGTTGGCCTGCCACTGTGGTTTCAGGCAGAAGCTGTTTGTGTTGCCCTTGTTCTCTATGGCAAGTGTGGTAGAGCACAGGAGTCTTGATTAATTGTCTTGTTTACAAAGATGAGACCCACCTTCCTTGATACTGTTGCCCTATGATTTTTTACTCGCTCTTCATTTCTTCTTTATCAGCATAACATAGGTCGGGTGCCGTTATGGCTGGAATGTGAAATGTCCCCACAGGTTCGTGTGTTTTCACACTCAGTCATGAGCTGCTAGTGTTGTTTTGGGAAGCTGAGGAATCTTGTGAGGCAGAGCACAACTGGAGAAAGTGAGTCACTGCGGCGTGGACTTTCAGGCTTGTATCTCAGCCCTGGTTCCAGGCAGACCTCTCTGCTTCCTGTTCTGCTAAGACCTCTGGCTGCCCACCAGCAAGGAACCTCCTGTAGTAATGAGGGGCTCGGGCTGCGTTCCTGGCGCAGGGCCCCTTGTGCCACCCGGCTCCCCGTGTGTACCCGAAATAATTACACAGAAACTGTATTTATTGAAATACTGCCTGGCCCATTAGCTCTAGCCTCTTATTGGCTACCTCTCACATATTTGTTTAACCCATTTCTAATAATCCGTGTGTCACCACGAGTAGTGGCTTTACCGGGAAAGATTCAGCGTGTGTGACCTGGGAGCTTCATGGCGGCGGCTCTCTCTGACTCTGTCCCCTTCCCAGCATTCTGTTCTCTTTTCCTGTCTATCTAAGTCCTGCCCTATCAAAAGGCCAAGGCAGATTCTTTATTAACCAATAAAAGCAGCCCAAATACAGAAGGGCCCTCCCACACCAGCCTCCTACTGCCGTGCTGGATTGCATCCCTCCACACCGCGTGAGTTAAATAAATCCCTGCTCCATTAAATTGCTTCCTGTCAGTTATTCAGTCATAGCCGTGAGTACGGCAACTACCACAGGCCATTTATGAAGATCACTGAGTGTTTGTACAAACGCTCTTTTAGGCTCCCATGTGAGGGGCCCCAAGCTTTTACACAGGAAGCCCAATTCTCTTTCTTTGATAGCGTGGATAGTGATCACGTCCCCATTCTGGCATGTTTCTTTGATTCTGAAGCCACACTCTTCAAGTGACCAAGTTCATAAAACTGGTAGCTATGCTGATGCTTGTTTCTGCACAGCTTAGGGCTGCTCCAGTGTCACGCCCATGTTGTAGGCTGTGACACATGAGTCTGAGCTGTGGCTGGAGCTTGGGCAGATTGTACCTGTACCCACCCGGGGACTGTCATCTTAGCGTTCTCAGTGTTACGCACCCTTGGCTCTGGCTGGTCTGTTCCTCACATCTTTCTGCAGTAAGGACAACATGCCTCCTGGTTCTTTCAGGGTTCTACACAGGAGTAGCCTCATGTGTCTTAGGAGGAAGTAACCAACTAGCATGTATCTGTCTTTCTGAAGCTTCTCAGTGGTCTGTGGATTAGTGGAAAGGTCCTGCAGGGAGTCTCCTTTCTCTCCTGTAATGTAGGCTTTTTTCTCTACTATATTCCTTGAATTCCATACCAGGTAATGACAATCTGCATCCACCATTCCGAATGTCCTTTTCTAACCCTTTCCATGATTTTTGTTGCTTTCCCCCCCAAAACAAAAGCCCATGCTTTTCATCTGGAAGTAGCATGCCTTGCGAAGTTTAAGAATCAGGAATTCACTTTCACACAGTTTATAAGCTTGAAGCTCAAGAATGAGGAGTTAGTATGGTCGGTTTATGGTGAGGGCTCTCTTCTTTTCTTCCCGTGTCCATACCCGAGGAGGGGGAAAGCCCAAACATATCGGTACTATTTCTTATACTAAGGGCACAATGCACAACCATAGGGCTGCCTTTTCATGACCTTTTTGGAGTCTAGTTATCCTTGAAGGGCTTTATCTTATAACATAACCACATAGCAGTCGTGGGTACAATTTTCACTTCGGTGTGACATAGACATGTGGTTCACAGTGCTCTCACCTGAGGAAAGAAAGTGTGAAGAAACTCTCTTCATTGGATACGAGATCAGTGCCAACTGCTCCCAAGGCTGAGGTGGGCGTGTTGAACATGCCTGTGTTACGCTCTGGTCCCTGCTCATGGCGTTCGTCTTCTCTTCTTTGATTTTCTTTTTGTATTGTAAAGTCTGAGGGCAGAGAGTTTGCCCTTTCTGCAGTTTCTGTCATCACGATGTGGTGACTCATAAAGGCAGGACTCATCTTGAACACTCATTAGATGCTGTCCCCACAATCTGGTAAGCGCACGTTTACTTGGTTTCTCATCAGTACCTCTTGGCTGTCTCTTCCACCTTTCCGTGTTGCTGGCCAGATTTCCTACTCTTTACATAACCTGGGTGATGGAGGGAAGAACATTAAACTGCTTAGTTCGAGGCTTCTCTGGGGCAGTGATGTATCAGTGTTTCATCTTCTTAATGCTTCTTTATCCTTGGCATTTCCTTTACTATTTTCTACTTTTGTTTTCAAATAGTCACAGGAAGAATGGAGGGAGTGTCTGTTTCATTTTGGTCATATGGACTCATCAAAGTTCTGCTTGGTTGCATTCTTCCAAATTAAAGGAAAACAAGTCTTCCATTTTAGATATAACAAGACCTGTGGTTGTTAATCTGAGTTTTTAGTATTTTTTTTCTGTGTTTTATTTTCCCTAAGAGTGATTACATAGAGTGAGTTCCAGGACAGCCAGAATTGTTACACAGAGAAACCCTGTCTCGAGAAAACAAAAGACAGAAAAAAGAAAGATTACACAAAATACGCTTCATTAAAAAAAAAACCCACACAGATTACAAAAATACCAAAACAATACCCACCAAAATTGAAATTGAGCGACATCAAAACGCAAGACAACACATCTTAATACACTTGCTTAAATAAGGTTGATATTAATCTTAGGCTAATGCTTAGGAAGTGAGCATTTTCATGATTTGTAAGATTTTAAGGTTAAGGGGAGAGAAATTCTAGTCATGAAGGACCAGAGAAAATAAAATGCAATGCAAACTGATGAATTCTGTTACGACTGAAAAGGCAGCGAACCCAGACATCAAGCATGGCCAAGTGCGGGTCATCTTATTTCCTTGAGGATGCAGTTACATTAAGCATCTCTGACTCCTGAAGGTTCAAAATGAAGTCAGTTAAGTAGCTGGAGTTCTGTTTCTTCGAGGAGAAACTAGGTGAGGCTGGGGAGCACAGCAGAGAAGATTTTTGCATATTTTGAGGTAACAATTGCAAGGGCACTGTATTAATCATGGGCAGCTCAACAAACCGAAACCAGGACAGAAGATGGGGTGTTTGATAGGATTTACACTTTAGCCTGACAGCATCTCTAGTGTGAAGACATGAAGGAGGTCCCAGAAGCTCACACCAACTGCTTCTGCAGCCTGTTTTGCTTCCTGGCTTAGCACTTTTTACTCTAATGTGAATAAAACCACATCTTCTTATCCTTAAGTACCACTCTATCTAGCTAGGGATTCTGTTCTGATGCTCTCCTGACTTTCTAATCTTTCTTTGGACTTGTATGAGGCATAATTCAAAAATTCCCATTAAAGACAGCTCCAGCCAACTTCATTTTTCACGGTCCTGTTTTGTGAGGCACACTAGATTATTTTCCACACCTTAGCAGTTTTGAAACATGATAAAGGGTTTGGAGAACAGTGCTGATCTATGAAGTCATGCAGATCTGTCAAGATGTCGAAAAGAAGCAGTTGCTCCTGAGCTGAAAATGATGACATGTGCTGTATCCCCTGGTACATGAGCAGTGTCCAATGGCAACTTGTCAAGGGGTTTAGCTTTGTGAATGGCTTTGTTTGTGTTCAGCCATCTTAAAAACTAGGCATTGATAGCAGAATTTAATAGCAACAGCTTTAACAAATGTGATAGTAACTGATTAACCTGGCAGACTCATGGGTACTCCCAGAGTGACATTGCAGACAACACCTTCA
Source organism: Ondatra zibethicus (assembly GCA_004026605.1). Taxonomy (NCBI): domain Eukaryota; kingdom Metazoa; phylum Chordata; class Mammalia; order Rodentia; family Cricetidae; genus Ondatra; species Ondatra zibethicus. Next base: position 9,104 of record PVIU01013811.1, on the reverse strand, counting down.
ACACTGTATAGAACTAGTTGCAGTCTAGGTAATACTTGGAATTCTTACAAGAGCAAGCATGAGAAGCCCAGAGGTGATAATTTCAGAATTACCAGCAGGATGCATAATTAATTGTCAATTTATAGCATCATGCGCCCTAATTTCCTTTCTCCTTTTGCGGTTTTAGGAAAGAATTTTCAAAGAAAAAGCTTTGGCTTGTGGCTGACACCATATATTCCTGTATGCATATAAACACAAAAATGTACTCCAGGGAGAGGTTGGGATTATTTTAGTAATGGTTTTGATGTGAAGGAACATAAGATACATGAGGTTAAAGGTACCATCTGGGAGAAACCCACACTGTTGATGAAGGCAGGCCCACTAGGAAATGTTTGTAAAGAACATGTGAGAGACAGAAATGCACCCACCTAAGCGAAGAAGAAAAGGAAGCTTTCACACAGCAAGTGACATTTGTTTCAGTGCTTGAAAGGACATGTGTGTGCCAGACCCACAGACTTCTCAGTATGTTACAACACTCAAACCCCAATACTGAAATCGACTGGGAAAGTGTAATAAAGGGTGTGGCTTGGACGGTAGAAGTAGCTTAAAACTTTCAAATTCCATTTCTTCTCTTCAGTTGTGTCTGATGATTATAAGACAGAGAATACAGACAGAAACCTCCCTTTAAATAGGAAGCCTATTAAATATGTTTTGGAGGAGACATTAGTGACATATTATTTGTAGAATGCATGTGGAGGGCTGGGCTGGCAGCCGAGTGGGTAAAATGCTTGCCTTGCAAGTCTGAGTACCTGACTTTGATGTCTCAGAGTTCATGTTAAAAAAATAGGGAAGTAGAGACAAGAGACACAAGGAGGCACGAGAAGCTCTGTGGCTTGCTTGTCCAGCTTACTTGGCAAGCCTCGAGCCCATGGGAGATGTATAGTGACTTCTCCGTGTTCCATCGAAAGGAAGAGTAGCACACTCGTCACTTTAAATCAAAAGCTGGAAATGATACAGCGAGGATGATAAACTAAAAGTTGAGGTAAGCTAAAGCCCAGGTTCTTGTAAAGAACCATCTGCACTGTGCAAGCTCTCTCTCTCTCTCTCTCTCTCTCTCTCTCTCTCTCTCTCTCTCTCTCTCTCACGCGCGCGCGCGCGCTCGCGCACACACACACACACACACAGTGTTCTTCTGAGGCACAGGTGGTAGGGATATAAAACAGCGTCATGGCTGAATGAATGATTTAGTGGTCTGGACTGAAGACCAAACAAATTCAACATGACCTTAAGCCATATTTTTTTTATTGAAAGTAGTTTTTTTCCATAAAGTATATCCTTCCGCCAGCTCCACTCAGATTCTCCAAGCGTCAACACCCACCAAAATCAATATCCTTTCTTTGTCTCATTAGATAGAAAACAAACAGGCAACTAAAAAACAAAACAACCCCCCTCATGAACCATAATTGTGCAAAACAGATAAACAAATAAAAAAATTACAAAGAAAAGCCCAAAAGGCACATACTGCTCTGGAGACACACTCATGTGCACGAGCGTGCCACAGCATGTGGAGGTCAAAGGACGACTTGTGTGGTTGTTCTTCTCCTTCCCATTGCTGCTGCATTGCCTTGTGGCTCTCTCTGTGTGTCATGTATGAACAGGTATGAAGATATGAGGACAGCACGGTTACATGGAAATTCCCAGTGGAACATTGTTCCTTTACTACTTAGGTTTTTATGTGAAATTTCATTTCCTGGGGTCTTCTATATAAGCTTTACTTGGGTAGAATATCAGCTGTGAAACACAAGGTCAGCTTCAGTTCGACAGAAAGCAATTGGAAGCTTATCTAGAACTCAGAGATGGACCAATGGCATCAATCTACAGCAAGCATGGCTGTGCACATGACACACGTGTTCACCATGGATTTATTTATACCTGATGACACCATTATTAATTTAAGAAGTGGCGTGCGTGTGTGTGTGTGTCAGTGTGTGTGTCAGTTAGTGTGTGGGTGAGACAGACAGAGACAGAGAGACAAATGGAGAGATACACGCATACAGAGAGATAGAATGTTTGGTAGTATCTTAGGAAGAGTAATTTTTTTTAACATATTTTAAGTCTCACAACGTTAGAAGTGTCCTTGATATCTTAAAGTTTCCCCAAGTGATTTGTAAATGATGTTTACACATTAAGTTTTGACACATTGGGCACTTGAGTAATTGACAAGTTTTATGTAATAGTTACTTATTTTAAATTGTGTATGCATGTGCAAATGAGTGTGGGTGTCCGCAGAAGTCAGAAGAGGGTGTCACATCCCCCTAGCACGCCTGGAGTTAAGAACTGGCTCGCTCACTGTGGAGTGCTGGGAACCAAGCTGGGTCTTCTGCAAGAGCAGTGTGTACTCTTAATTGCTGAGCCATCTCTCCAGCCCCAGCAATTGATAATATTTAGACTCCTCATTCTGACAAGTATTCATTTGACAAACATTTATGTTAGGCAAGATAAAGGTCCTTTTGTGCTTTAGATACTTCATGAAGCTATATCTGACTAAGAAAATTATAATTATACACATTTCATATAGTATGTAATGTGGTTTTTGTATATGTATATATTGTGAAACCAACTAATACAATTGCCATGTTTGTTGTTCCATATATATGATGTTATACTTGGGTATGGGTGAAGACATCTATAATCCGCTCTCTGACAATAGCCATATTGAATAGGGCCAACAAATTTATACTTCTGTATGCCTGAAACTTTGTCTCCTTTGTTCTTAGTCTCCAAGCCCCACCCCACAGTACTCTTGGTACCCAGCACTCTTATATTCTCTTCCATTAATCCAGCTCTTTAGACTCCACATAATAGTGAAATGATGCATATTTTTCTTTTTCTCTTAGTTTCTTTTCCTTTTTAATTTTTCTATTGATTCTTTATGAATTTTACACCATGCACCTCGATCCCACGCATCTCCCCATCCCTCCATATTAGTTTTCGTCCCTTGAAATCTTCCCTCAAGAAAGAAAACAAAAAATAAAGACATAAAGAAAAAAAAGTATGCCAAAGTGGAAGATGGGGTGTGTCACCGTGTTTCACCAGCCTACTCCTTTACCCAAACAGCTTTCCTTGCAAATGTTCATTGCAATGAGTCACTGGTCTGGCTCGAGACCCCTGGCTTCTGCTGTCCTATCAATACTAGATTCACACGGGATCTCCTCTGGGATATCCAGCTATTGCCTTGGGTCATGGAAATCCTGCAGTTTTAGTTATACCGGGCTAGTCCCTTAACGTGAGTGCCAGCAGCTCATAGATGGGGTAGATGTTGGGGTGGGCTAACTCAAAGCCCTGGATGGCAGCTGAGGTGGTCAGCTAACCCACTCTTCTTCACCAGGGCCCCAGGGCCAGTTCTCCTGCTTTGCCCAGGAGAGGGGTGGAGTCGACTGTCCTGCCTGTGGCAACTGGCAAGGGGCAGGACTTACTTCATTGGGGTCAGCTCTCCAGCACTGCTCAGGTGAGGGAGCGGCTAGCTCACCTGCTCTCACTCCTTAGGCGCCTGCGCTCCCTCACTGCCTAGGAAAGGGGCAGGATGAGCTCCCCTATGCTCATGCCCTGCTGGCTGGCTCACCCACGGGGCCTGTCTTCCCGAGTGCTGTTGCTGGCACAGAGCAGTGCCATCTCACCCACTTTTAGGGCCAGCTCTTCTACCTGCCATAGGCAGCAAGGGGGTGGCATCTTACCCACATCCACACCACTGTATGGCCAGTGAGGGATGGGGCCAACTCTCATGCCCTCAGGGCCTGCTCATCCCTCCCTCCCCCCACCAGGACTAGCTTTACTATGCTGTCCGGGTGAGGAACAGGCCTAATGTTCTGAGTGACGGTCAGGACCAGCTCTGCACAGCCTGCAGACATCAGCATGGTCCCAGGCAGCAGCCCAGACCAGGGATGTCCCCATGGCCTTTGGTGGTAACATGGACCACAGACACAGCCCCAGACCCCTGCTGCTGTAGACCCCAGGACTCAGACATTGTCCTCAGTGGCAGTACAAGCCAGGGCATCTCCATGGCGTCAGGAGGCAGCTCAGGTTAATTACATTAATCCTCACCACCCTGCATCTCCAGCTCCTTTCTTCACAGAGTACACACCGTTCTGCTTTTCTTTCTCTCCCATCTCTCCGACACATCCTTTCTCTTTCTAATAGCACTTGTCCTGCCCATGCAGCATCACCACAGGCAGGTTCTCTCTGGTGTCTTTCATGGCTCAGCCCCTGCCACGTGGCAGTGGGCAGGGACCTATCTGGTCTCTTCTCTCTTAATTTCTTAAGCTTCCCCCTCCCCCTCTTTCTCTCTGTCTATGTAACTCAGGCTGATCTCAAGATCACGATCGTCCTGTCTCAGTCTCCTGTGGTCAGGTTTTGCAGGCATCAATCAATACTACAAACATAGTTTTACCAGCGTATAGCCATGGCAGTTTGTCTGTGACCATTTTCAAACTACAGTGGCAATTGAGTGCTTGTGACCACATTTTCCAGAAAATCCCAAATAGTTGCTGTTTGGACCCTGTTGACTAGCACACCGAACTCTGAGTCTACCGGGACTCATTGTAACTCGCAATTCCTCCATAGAGTATTTCAAGGTGAATGCCGTTTTAATACTATTGCCTTTAGAATCATATCTAAAAACAGGTTAAGATCTTCTGGGTGAGGAGATTAAGCTGGAGATGCAGGGGTGGCGAGGAACAGACTAATGTGAGTAACCTGAGCTGCCTCCTGACGCCATGGAGATGCCCTGGCTTGTACTGCCACTGAGGACAATGTCTGAGTTCTGGGGTCTACAGCAGCAGGATCTTTTGGGTGAGGGCTATTGATTTCCTTTAACCAGGAATTTGCTTCCGTGCTCTGGCAGACCCTCCTTTCTCCGTTCTCATTTGACCTCAGTTTTCAACCAGCATCTTCACAGGATGTGTGCACAGCAGCACACTGTGGAAATTTAGTCCGCCAGGTTTTATAAAATTCCTGGGTGTTCCATCTTCCCCAGCTCCATGCCTCAGTGTAAGCCTTAACATACCAGTTTTTCTTCACGTTTCATTACATGTTTGTTTGGCTAGTTTTCTTAATATAACATTCTCACTACCATCATCAGATCCTCTGAGAAACCGCTGGGCCATGGTGGCACACGTCTTTACTCCCAGCACTCGGGAGGCAGAGGCAGGTGGATCTCTGCATGTTCGAGGCCAGCCTGGTCTACAGAGAGAGTTCCAGGACAGGCTCCAAAGCTACACAGAGAAATCCTGTCTTGAAAGCCAAAAACCAAAACCAAAAATGAAAAACTAAAGCCAACCAAACCAAACCAAAACAAAACAAAAAAAACCCTTAGAAGTCAAAGGCATTGTCGTAGAAATGGTTGAGATATTCAATAAGGCCAAGCCTTGCCCCCTTGGATCTAGAATATTGACAATTCCCAGGGTTCCGTGGCGATACTGGGCTCTATTAACTCTGTTAGATGTCTGTTAATCCCACCAAAGTAGAGTAAAGACCATGCCCCAAATTCTTTGGTCAAATTAAGCAAGCTTTATTTTCTGTCAGGCAGGGCTATCTCCTCAAAGCAGGGTTTAAGAAAATAGTTTTGAACATAGGAGAAGTGGGGTTTATATAGCCCCCAAACCACGAGGCTAGGTGGCTTCTAAGGGTTGGGCTTTTCCAGAGGAATTGCGGCTATGTAGGAATTTGTCTGAACATTTCAAAAATATTTGGCAGAACATCTTATCAGGGTACATTCAAGGCGTGAGCCAAACTCAGTAGGGTGGGGAGCATGTCGAATTTCAGAAGTAGGTTAAAACACGTTCAAGCTTGAATGTTGCACCAAACAGAAATGAACTCGTACTGACCTTATGAAAACATGGCTTCCATCCTTAAGATGGGGTCAGGATGGTCCAGCAGTTTTTCATAGCTGAAATGAGAAGAAAATTAACGTTGACTGTATATATACAGAAGATACTTTCTGGTGATTTTCTGCGAGAAACTCTTTTTTAAATACTCTGCTTGCTCAGGTCTTTCTTTGTTTTCACTTCGTATATATAAATTGAAAAAGCATTTTTTTCATTCAATATGTTCTCTTCATGCTTTATGCTGTCTTCTCCTTATCTCCTCCCAGATCACCCCCACCTCCCCAACTCTATACTTTCTTTCTCTCTTTCTTTAGAGAGGAAATTGACAAATTAAAATAGGAAAAGCACAATGTCATAAAAAAGAAGAAATAAAAATCCTTCAAAGCACACACATGTAGGCAGGCAGGCACACATACATGCATGCACACACACAAACAACAAAGCCCGTAAAAACACAAAATCAGAAATATAATATACAAGCACATATGCACACACACAAGCTGCTTCTTCGTAAGGCTGCTTGAAGGGCCTTTTACAACCCTTTTACAAAGCTGGATAAATTTGTTGTCTGTTAAGAGTTTTATAATAAGAACAACATAGACAATTTCAGAGTTGGTTTTAAGATAAAGCCAGGAGTTAATAACCAATCTAGAGAATTGAACAGCTCCAACATTTTGGGCTTAATTACAGCTTTGCAAGTGAGCATACACCTACATTACTTTAATGAATATTTTCATAAGGATTGCATAAAGTAAATTTAACAGCAAGCAGATTGCTATCGCGGATAGGATCATTCTTCCTTAGAAATGTAATGCGGTTTTGTGGGACAATAGGTTAATACTAGCACCTCACAGCGTTTATACACATCCTGCATTTTTTTTTTTACAATATCTTAGAAAAAAGGAAAGAAGTGAAGATGCTTGCTTAGCAGTGTCTCTGGCCTTCTCTAGATGGCAGTCAAACTACAGGGATCAGGATGTAAGATGTGTTCCTGCATGTCGCACCGACCAAGCGCCAGTGTTTCCACAGTGGTTATTTCCTTGCCACTGTCTTCAGCTGATGGTGATTGGAATATCTAATGCAGGAACGTGACACAGCTGTGCTACAATGGATGGGACACAGCGGACAATGCTCATTGCAGGACTGCACATTGCAGCGAAAGGCAAAGGACATGCAGAACTTATGGAAGGTGACAGAAAATCAGGTTCATGGGCAAAAATCTGATCTCAGTCTATGTTGACATCTATCACATAGAAACCTGGGGGAGTTGTCCTTATGTGAAGGGGAATGAATATTTGGAAGAATGTGAACAAAGGTCTGGTACCAGAAAAAAAATTGCAAGCACAGTGACTAATCCTTTCTACTTTTCTATAGTCAAAGAACCTGACTTATTCTGAAACATGACTTAAAGCAAAATCTCACCTCAGTTTCAGAAAACCCTAGTGAGTGTGTTGATTGAGTCCGGATTACAGGAAGCCTGGGATTCCTGCTCCTTAATAAGAAAATGTTCACATTTTAGAATGAGAATGCCTAAGTCTCAGATTTAAAATTAATTTTTTGTTTGTTAGTCTTGATGAAAATCTATTATATATCATGCATTTAACAAATATAAATATTTTTTTGAGATAGGGTCTCATTATGAAGCCCAGTCGAACCTTGAACTCTTGACCTACCTTTCTCTGCTTATTGAGTGCTGTAATGGCAGGCGCTCATTAGCACACCTTGACTTTGGTTCGGTTTAAGTCAGGATCACACTGCGTAGATCAGGCTGGCCTGAGACTTGCTATGTAGACTAGGCTGGCTTTCAATGTGCACTGTCTTTTCTTCCTCTGCCTCCAGAATGTTGTGGATACACTTGTCCAGCATCACTAAAACCAGCACAGGGAATATTTCTTTCTTTCTGGATCTGTTTTTGTTTTGTGTATTGATGTTTTGCCTACATGTATGTTTGTGTACAACTATGACCCACCCAAACTCACAATCATAGAAAGAAAGATGCTGAAGGTCAGAATGTTTTTAATCCATTACATAGGACAAAGTATTTATCTTTCAGCAAAAGGGTGAAGTTCCTATCTTATTAGATTAAAGAAGGAGATAAATATATATTTATATATATATTATATATATGCTATATAAACTCAAATACTGACCACTTGGAAAAGATAGCTATATCACATTGAGGAAGTTTTTTTATTTTATTGTTTGAAAAAGAGCAATAGGGAGCTTGAAGAAGAAATGAAATAACAATGAATGTTTTTCTTTGGGGAATGTTGCAGGCATGGGTAGGAAGTTTTCTGAAAAATGAAAGAGGCAAACAAGAAATTCCACCCTGCTAATATAGATGTCATGCTTGAGGGGATGAAAAGAAATCACCACCTCTGCTATGGAGGAGAAAAACGCCAAGTAGCTACAAATGATTATAATATTTGTTTTATTTCTACAGTTTGAGAAACAAAGTTTCAGTAAGAAAGATAGACTAATGTTTTGTTGCCCATTTCCCTCAGGAGCCATTAAAAGGGAATAAAAAGACAGGTGTTTGCCCCAGAACTTTCTCAGCACAGATAGTGTTGCAATATTTGTTTAAAATGGTGGTTCTCGTCATCCACCATGACCAAGTCGGCTTCATCCCACAGATGCAGGGATGGTTCAACATACGAAAATCTGTCAACGTAATCCATCATATAAACAAGCTAAAAAATAAAAACCACATGATCATCTCATTGGATGCCAAAAAAGCGTTTGACAAAATACAACATCCCTTCATGATAAAAGTCTTGGAGAGAGCAGGAATACAAGGAACATACCTAAACATAATTAAGGCAATACACAGAAAGCCAACAGCCAACATCAAACTAAATGGAGAGAAACTCCCAGCGATTCCACTGAAATCAGGAACAAGACAAGGTTGTCCACTCTCTTCATACCTATTCAATATAGTTCTTGAGGACCTAGCTAGAGCAATAAGACACCAAAGAGAGATCAAGGGGATACAAATTGGAAAAGAAGAAGTCAAACTCTCACTGTTTGCTGATGATATGATAGTATACATAAGTGATCCCAAAAATTCTACCAAGGAACTTCTACAACTCATAAACACATTTAGCAAGGTAGCAGGATACAAGATTAACTCAAAAAAATCAGTAGCCCTCCTGTACACAAATGATAAAAGGACTGAGGAAGAAATCAGAGAATCAACACCCTTCACAATAGCCACAAATGGCATAAAATACCTCGGAGTAACTC